>QXVZ01008029.1:0-38503 GCA_008931825.1 Phallusia fumigata
AAGCAGCCGCATTTTGATTTGCCCAAAATTGAAATAGGCAAAGTGTTGTAAATAGGTTCTGAAATAGACCCGTGGATCGCCCGCTCCTATGAAACTATATACTACATGGGAAATAGATGAGACTGGATTTAGTTTGTTTAAAAATGCCCTAAACAGTTTTTAAATGCGACGATTTAAATTTTCTTTCCAAAAATGACTTAATCTGGGCCCGCTACCCAAGTCGTTACAACCCTGCACTTTTGCGTAATGTTTTGTAAGTAACTGCACTGCTTGTACTAATTCAAAAAAAATGGCTGGTAACTGTATCATACATCCGCAGGTGGTCCAGTGATCCACAGGATCAAAGTGCTGTGGCGAACCTCCAGTAGTTTGTTTTTCGCCTGGACCGCCAGCAACGCCTTTTCTGCGCAAGCTTCAGATAACGCCAGGGCTCAGATAACGCCTTGTAATGAGGTAACTGCAGCGAGTTCGACCTTGATCCACAAATTATGCCCTCTATTATTTTCCCGCTTAAAACGTCATACGTTGCGCAGCTATCTTCGGCTTGGTGATTGTTTTTGTGCTATTTTATCGCTACGATTTCTTAAACCTCACTTAACACCTCAAACCATCAACCGTGCCAGTTTGAAATATATATTTTTACATGCGACATATTTACGAAGTCAATCTGACATGCTTTTACAAACTCATTTCCCTACCGGCAAATTTGATCAGTTCCAGATTTTCCCATACCTCGTATGCAAAACGCGCCTGGCTGCGTTGATTCAACAAGTTGCGATCAAAACGCTCAATGCGTCAACTCAGGAGGTCGTTTAATTTGCAAATGCAATTCCTGTTTCATCGGAGATGGCCTCAACTGTACACGTAAGGACTTTACAGTGAACGAAACTGTACAGTGACATGTATTGCTTTTAGTAAAAATATACAAGCCCCACACAGTTCTTTAAAGCGATATGCTTTATTTAACAAATATTCGGCAATAACTCATGTAGTGATACAAAAAGGCTTGGACCAGACAAACGTAAAGATAACTAAATGCGAAAAATATTGTCATAAACAAAGCATGTCGCTTTTAAGCTACTATTCGGGTCAGTAAATTTTTCTGAGAGTTCAAAACGGATCTGTTTTTAGTGCATTGGTTTTTAATGATGTTCGTGCATAGGTTACTGTGGAGGAAAACAATGTTATTCAAAGTTTAACTGCGACCTGCATGGGGTCGTTTCCAAGGAAAACTTTTGGTAAGTCGAGGTTTGTGCCTGTGTTGGCAGAAAGATACAAGCCAGTACTTGTGTGTAAAACATTTTCTACGCTTCGACAAACGCCCTTGTCATTATCAGGAATGACCGGAAAAGCGGCGCGAATTTACCGCGACAAGTAACGTAGAGAATGTTTTGCACATTAGTATACTGCCTTGTATCTTCTTATTGAGACTATTTTCAACCGTGAATTGTGTGCCTAAATGTGTTTGTGTTGTTTATGGAAAATGTTTAAAAAAAAATTTTGGCGAATCATTGGTCATTTTATTAATTGGTAACAGACAGAAAAAAAACAACAACACATAACTGCATGTAATGAACTAACATTTGAAAATTTTGCTTGTTTTTCACATATGCCGTTGTGCTTATCAACTCAATTTATGTAATGATCAAGCATTTATAAGCAGATGACCTGACAATAAAATCAATCGCTATACAGCTATAAAGCCGACAATCAGCAATCTGCGCTTGACATGGAAAGGAAGGACAGGTCTAAGCTTTGCTTGGAATGCTTCGAGTGTTTCTTTCTCAAATGCCTTTCTCTCCGGCGGCCGCACTTCTTATGTGCAGCGCCTGAATGGAAAAGCAGCGTTCTCATTCCTACTTCCTTCGACCACCTACAATTTAACGGTCATCGTATACAGCAGTATTGGATCATCTTCTGCCAGCATCTTGGCTGAAACAGGCGGGTTTTGCAATGTTTGTTCATGATTTCAACCATCCAGGTGGCTAAAGACTTTATTTTAATCTGCTTATCGCAGAGCCTGACGAAATAACATTAACCACCACTACTGCGACGACGCCAAGAAACTGCGGCAATGGCTTTCGACTCAATAATTCTGGGTGTGAAGGTAAGTCATTGGATTATGTTGTTAACATAGCTGCAACAAAACCGTCTTAAACACACAAGTCTGTCTAAAATAAAATCGAAAACGTGTGCACACCTTGGATTACAGAAACTACCANAGGTAAGTCATTGGATTATGTTGTTAACATAGCTGCAACAAAACCGTCTTAAACACACAAGTCTGTCTAAAATAAAATCGAAAACGTGTGCACACCTTGGATTACAGAAACTACCAGCATATAAGTGTTTTTTTTCCTAACGAACAGTTTATTATTGTTATTTAAACTTTATTGGCGTTAAACCGTGTTGCACCTGATACGAAAAGCGTTTTATGACGTATGAAACCTTTGGAGCCAAATATAAGTATACATACCAATGAATGCTTAGATATCGACGAATGCTCTGATGGCACGCACAACTGCCACGAGGAGGCGGTATGCACCAACACACAGGGAAGTTTCAAGTGTGCTTGTAATTTGGGTTACTTCGGTGATGGAACAATTTGTGTAGGTAAGACCTGCAGTTTGAGGAATAAAAATGGTTTTACAGATTTGTTTATTTTGTTTTCTTTCTGCAGGTCGGTGTGATTCGTCATCGTCTTCAATATGCGGCGAGACTGGACTATGTGAAGCAAGCAGGTATGGGAGCGCATGCATTTGCTGGGATGATACCGACTGTCCAGGTATTTAGACTGGTCTTAAACTTGTAGGCCTACCATTCAAACGAGCATTAAGGTACCGAATATGTTTTGCCACACTAAATTTTAACATTTGAACACTAAACACGCACAACTCGTATTTTTTTAAGTATAGACTACTAACTAAAACAATTCCGATGATAAAAGTTATTGCCGAAATGTTTGATAAATAAACTAAAGCTCTTTTGAGTACTTTCTGGGCCAGTGAATTTTTAGTAAAAATTTTGAAAAACGAATTGTTGGATTTATATATGGCACTTAAAAATCTCAAAAGGCAGGTATAATGGTTAGTAGCTATAGTGATATCCACATGTTTCTTTAGGTGAATCAACGGTGACAATCACCGTTGACAAAACAGGACCAGATTATATCTTCATATCTTGGAAACGAGTGATTCCAGCTTACATAGATTTCTCTTACAACGTGGAATTATACCAAAGTGGGGTACTCCGGACAAAGTATACAAAGCTCGTAAACAAGCGAACGAGTTTTGCTCATTTGAATCCTGGAATTGAATACACAATCTCAGTTAAACCAAGATTCACAAACAGCCACCGGAGCAATATTACTGTTTTCCTAGGTGCGGTTTTTACAAAGCCACCGGGATTTGTTTGAATATTGCAAGAAATTTATGGGTCCCTTGCCCCAAAGCGAGACATGGTGCTTTCATTTTGTTTTTTATCAACACTGGTTGGTTTTAACCTTCAGTTGATAAAGGTTAAAATTGTCTCTTTTGATAAGTATGCAACTGAAGTTGTGCATTTTAACCTTAATACATTTAATATATAAAGCTGTCAAAGTTATTGCGCAGCGATCTTCATGTGTTAACTTATCTAGCTACTCGTTGTAATAAACGGTAGTAATTTTTCATACAACAAAAACAGTGGTATTAGGTGGCAAATGTACCGAGTGCCTGTTCCGAATGTTCGTTTTAAGCCCAGATCTTAAAAAATGATCATGACTAATTAACGTCTGACCTAGAAATTTTTGTGTGTTTGGGACCCGTATATTTTCTATTACTGTCCTAATTTTCTACATTAACTGCTGGTGCTTTTGTAATTCTCACTAAGTTTGTTTTACGACCACCATCGATGTATTTAGACATAGGACAAGTTGCCGTTTAATCAGTATCCATTCTTTGAATTTCAACAGGGACTCCCACAGGAAATTCATCGAAACCGCTCACAACCTGCCCATGGTCCGCAACCAAAAGTTTAACCACAACAACTATTAGCCCAACCACAACAAGTGGAACACTATCAACCAAGTCTCTCACATACATGAATGTCTTTTTAGGTATTGCGCTTATTGCAACTTTAACTGCTTTGTTGTTTAAAGCATACTATTAAAGCTTGTAACACAACACACGGAGTTAATAATGTTTTTTTTTTAATTTAACTGCCAGTGAGCAGTTATTCAAAATGTAGATAATGGTACATTTTTTTCAAGAAGTTTTGGTTAAAGTTGGTTATAATCCATTTTAAGGGTATTCCACTTTTTTGTCGCAATCATTTCATCGTATTTGTCGAAGTATCGCTCATTGTGCTTGTTAGTGAAACGCGTGGTGTTGAGGAAAAAGCTTTTACACCTTATTAAACATAATTCGAGAAAACTGTTATATTTACTAGTAAATATCTATAACAACGATTTTTCACTGGTGTTTTTGCAACATGCAGGCCTATAGTAAAGTGCCCATTCCGGGCTATAGAGCTGAATCCATTGTTTTTAAAATGATAAATCACAATCAGCTTAAACCTATCGCAAAATTCTGACTGCTTGTTGAACAAAATAAATCCGAAAGAGTATGTTCATATTTTGTCAAAATTCTCTGGGATACGATTTACATGACAAATTATGTTTAAACCCGTCTGAAGCTTTAAACGATTAAATCGCAGGCAAGCACCATACATCTGTTATTCTGAAATCATCCAAGGGGTACATCTCTTCGAACAGCGCCGTGCGCCATATCTGTTTCACCACATCGAGTGCTACTGGGGGTCGGTGCGCTTGGTGGAAAGTCCCATTAGCATCGCGGAAAACTACCAGTAACTGTTCGGCACCTTTAGGCCTACATTCCGCTTAGAACTCGAGTTACATGTCTTTGACATCGCGGAAAACTACCAGTAACTGTTCGGCATCTTTACATTCCACTTAGAACTCGAGTTACATGTTTTTGACACCCCAAATGTAAAACTGACGAAACATCCAACGCACAGGCATTTGCAGTTGGCCAAAAACTTAAAAATTGACATAAAGCAAAAAACTGAAACAAACAAGGAAAATAAAAAGAATAACTGCCAGAGAACTTGTATGTAGTAAATACATTTTATTGCAAACGTTTCGACAATCGCTTCATCAGATTATGCAATGATGACGACAACAGCGATTTTCGAAACATTTGCAATATAATATGTATTCACTGTATACAAGTTCTCTTGTGTTTTTAATTTGCGTTGTTTCAAGTCCGTATACTGTGTCCCTATGAACAAAAAGAGTTTTAAAACGTGCTTTCCATCTTCAACACAAGAATTTCAAGATTTACATGTCAACAATTGTATGTTGCAGTCTGTTTACCAAGGTAATAGGTTCTCTTCTACCAGAAGGAATGGACACGTATCAGTTTATACAAAAATCAGCAATTAATCGATTTACCACGGAGGTTGACACTACGACTTTGCCACTGTGCCCTTTTCCATGGGGCTTCTGATTTTACATTGTGATTTTTCAATGTTTTTGTAATAAATTTGTGCAACAACCGTTATTTCATTTGCAAGATTTGTGAAGACCTTTGATGAATTGGTAATGTTGCATTCATTTGTTACTTGCTTGCAGCATCAAGAAGATGCTTCTTCATCAAAATGTTTAATTTTAAAAATGCAAGGGTTTTGGTTTCAATCTGATATCAAACGGTCTATTAAGTCTTCAATGACCAAGTAACTAGTCAGGTTAACCTATCTTGAGGCCGTAGCTTTGCGTATGCCTTGAAAATAAATGGAAACTTTACCAAGGTGTCCGCTTTTTCCACACAAAACGTTATCTGTAATTGCCTTGCCGTAAAAAATTTTTTTTTTAGGTTGAAAATACGATTGACGGATCAAACGATTTCATCGAGGCAAGAAATTGGATCCTTTCCAAGCTCAACGGGTTTAACCGCCCGACTGTCCCAGTTTTAGCAANCATTCCACTTAGAACTCGAGTTACATGTCTTTGACATCGCGGAAAACTACCAGTAACTGTTCGGCATCTTTACATTCCACTTAGAACTCGAGTTACATGTTTTTGACACCCCAAATGTAAAACTGACGAAACATCCAACGCACAGGCATTTGCAGTTGGCCAAAAACTTAAAAATTGACATAAAGCAAAAAACTGAAACAAACAAGGAAAATAAAAAGAATAACTGCCAGAGAACTTGTATGTAGTAAATACATTTTATTGCAAACGTTTCGACAATCGCTTCATCAGATTATGCAATGATGACGACAACAGCGATTTTCGAAACATTTGCAATATAATATGTATTCACTGTATACAAGTTCTCTTGTGTTTTTAATTTGCGTTGTTTCAAGTCCGTATACTGTGTCCCTATGAACAAAAAGAGTTTTAAAACGTGCTTTCCATCTTCAACACAAGAATTTCAAGATTTACATGTCAACAATTGTATGTTGCAGTCTGTTTACCAAGGTAATAAGTTCTCTTTTACCAGAAGGAATGGACACGTATCAGTTTATACAAAAATCAGCAATTAATCGATTTATCACGGAGGTTTGACACTACGACTTTGCCACTGTGCCCTTTTCCATGGGGCTTCTGATTTTACATTGTGATTTTTCAATGTTTTTGTAATAAATTTGTGCAACAACCGTTATTTCATTTGCAAGATTTGTGAAGACCTTTGATGAATTGGTAATGTTGCATTCATTTGTTACTTGCTTGCAGCATCAAGAAGATGCTTCTTCATCAAAATGTTTAATTTTAAAAATGCAAGGGTTTTGGTTTCAATCTGATATCAAACGGTCTATTAAGTCTTCAATGACCAAGTAACTAGTCAGGTTAACCTATCTTGAGGCCGTAGCTTTGCGTATGCCTTGAAAATAAATGGAAACTTTACCAAGGTGTCCGCTTTTTCCACACAAAACGTTATCTGTAATTGCCTTGCCGTAAAAAATTTTTTTTCTAGGTTGAAAATACGATTGACGGCTCAAACGATTTCATCGAGGCAAGAAATTGGATCCTTTCCAAGCTCAACGGGTTTACCCCGGCCGACTGTCCCAGTTTTAGCAAACATTCTTTACGGCTCGCCTTGTGGAAAACCCCCAAAAACGATGGTCTCCTATGCCCGGTGCCGTACATGCTCGAGTCTACTAGTAACTTGTTTGTCAGTGTAGGACTAAATTTAATTGCTGCATTACTTTGCAGGTTAACTACAGCGGCATTTGGGATTTTGGTGAAACCAAATTTCAGCTCCGGGCTTTATCTCTATAAGTTATCTTCGAAACAGCTATTCCGTTTGGTTTGTAAAATTTTACATACTTGAGACACGCGGAGGGAACTACATGGTATTAAGGCGGTTTGAGACCTTCTTTCACTATTGACCTTACCCCAGACGTTTGTAACGCCCCAGTGCTTCAAAAACAAGACTCGCGTGACTTTTTCGGCTTCCAGCCAAGCAGCGAGTTTCGGTCCAAAATTGCACAGGGAACTTTTTTCATTTTCGCCAACCAGTGGCGTGATTTTCAAAGTGGTGAAATCAGTTAGCTGAGGCTTGTACCGACGTGCAGCAAGATGTTTATCTCTCTCGTGCTGTTTGCTGTGCTATTGGCACCGGCCTTTTCACAAGGTATTTGGTTTATGGCGAGACATTGATATAAACTCAAACAGCCATAAAACTTTGTTGGTGTTTTAGATGTGGACGAGTGTGCGTTGGGGACCCACAACTGTCACATCGAGGCGAATTGCATCAACACTGATGGAAGTTATATCTGCCAATGTAAAGACTGGTTTGCCGGAGACGGTTATGACTGCAGAGGTCAGTACACTTTTGTTTCGGTGAAGATGTCATACATTTTAGACAACTTAAAAGTACGCCAGTTGCAATATCACGTTGCGTTGTGTATCCCCTTCTCCCCAACTTATATTGTTTAATTGAAAAACTTATGATTTATGATTACTGATTATTTCCACAAAAGACAAATGGCTGGCTACTTTATGCTAAATTGTGCGAACATGCATTGCACACAAAACTATGCTTCGTGTTTTATATGAGAGTTTAGCAGCAAAAATGTCTTATTGTTTAGGTTTTTGCAACGATTCCTGCAACAGCACTGTTGGTCGGTGCGCAGAAGGACTGAATGGTTACACATGTTTTTGCGACAGCTCGTCCTGCAATGATTGTAAGAAAACTTTTGTTATGCTTTCGATTGAAATTTGAAAGAACCGGTCCTAAATACAGACAGAATCAGTCCGTACGAGTTTACATATATTTCGCTTTTATCACTATCGTCAGTTTATTTAAATGTAGTTTAATTATACCCACTAAATCCATCAAATTTAAATCACTTCATCAACTGCACAGTGACCGTTGGTACGCATGGCGGCTGGTGACTGTTTAGATATTGACAATTTATAACGTTTCATATACTTGTGTTTGTCAGCTTGTACGCGTTTGTTTCATTATAGTTTCAACAAGTCCAGTCGTCTCGCATGAACGGTCACAGACGGACCCGTCTTTTTTGTCTGGGATTTACTTTTTTGTGCGGTACGCTATTCACTTTAAGCCCTTTCTGCCCATGAATTCGCGCGGCATAATACAGGAAAAACTTTGGTACATAAAAGAAAAGCCTATTCATGTGGTCACATATGTTACTACCGTGTTTTTACTGCTTCCACGTTTTTTACAAATACCATGTCACACACATTTAGAGAATAGCCTTGAAACTTTGTGTCGAAAGCAGACAATTTAGCCCGCTTTGAATAAAATTCTTTTTGACATGTTTGAAAAACATTTTATCAGTTGAATTTGTTGTACAATATATATTTTTGGACGGCATATAACTACAAATTACCAATGAGCAATAAATACTGGTAACCACGACCTTACGTTTTTTTGTCAAATACTTTTAACCATAGTTTTTGTCGGGATCTGATTTGACTTCACCATAAAATTCATGACTTGACTTAGGCCTATTAAAGTTGTTTCTTCCTAGGTGGAGTGGTCATTCACAGCGTCGACGTGCTTTGGCGGACTCATAATAGTTTCTTTGTTGCCTGGACTGCCAGCAACGCTTACGAGGCGTCAGCGGAGATTCTTGGAGTGAGATCGTACACTGGTGGAAACAACCAAGCCGGATTTCTTTATCTTGATTCGGACATCTTGTACACCGTAACATTGACAGCCCGAAACTTTCGATCCACCACGACCACTAGCATCACAGTGAAGACACGTGAGGATGTTGGTTGTAACAACAGTTAACTGCTCGTTTCCTAATGCGAAGATATTAACCTGCAAAATGAAAACAAATGTGGTTGTTGGTCGCATATTTACCTACTAGTATCAAAATCCTCTAAACTTAATTCCAATCAAAAACAGGCGGCGTCACTTCGGTTTATAAGTGAAAACAGCTTTGGTTTTGTTCGGTCAGCAGAGAGCGACGAATAGCTTGCGACAGTCGTAGTGAATCTTTTTTATTTCATAGACCCCTTAATGTTCAAAACGAAAATCCCCATTTGGAAATACAGTTTCGAAAATATTATGTTCATGTCAGTTTAATAAGAAGAAAAATTAAGCTCTTGCAGTTGACATACTTTTTAGACACTACAATTATTACAAAATTCTCCCTGGCAAATACAAAAATCCCTTACAATGGGGAATTCCCTCCCCCCCGGTTGTGAACCCCTGACTTGACCACTTGGTGATTTTTTCATGCTGTAAATGTAATTTCAGTTCGTTTTGAGTTGGTTACATTACCTTTGCAGTTCCTGCATCAACCTATCCCACTACTGTGCCGTCCAATACCGTAACTTGCGATGATTGTGACATAAATGCGGCATGCAGTACAGCCGAGCGTGGGTTTATCTGCACATGTAACGATTGCTACGTCGGAAATGGCTTCGTCTGTACACGTAAGTTTACAAACTTTAAACATACAATTGCCAATTTTCGGGCGGTTTCGCTTACGCTTGTTTCGGACGCAGAACACTGTGGAGGAAGTGGATGTTATTCCGCAGGCGACTGCGATGGTTTCGGGCTTTTTTCTCGTGAGAAGTTCGGTAAGTATCAGGTAGCTGTTGACGATTAGTTTAATACATCTAAAACAGCAAGTCAGTACATAAACCTACTTTTTGCACATGTGTTTACAAATGTTATTGGTAGCGTGATACATTTTTCTTCCTGGCCACGAACACATAGTGTTTAAACTACCTTCTTTTAACGTTGAACTGACAATGCTTCGCCGAAAATAACCGCGTTTTTTCAGACTCTCTACCCATTATTGACAACCTAGTTGTCATTTTTGCATCAAGCACCAATTTAAGTTTTGCCTGGGATGCCACAAATGTTTCATTCTCCAACGCGTTTCTGACCGGTGACGACACTTCTTATGAGCAACACATCCCTGGAAAAGCTGCCTTTGCCTTTCTTAAGCCTTCAACCACCTACAATCTCACCGTCATAGCCTACAACAATGTGGGGTCAGTTTCCCTTACCATCCTGGCAAATACAAGTAAGAACAATAAGTCGGAAATCTAAAATTACTCATGATTGTGGGTAGGGAGTATGTCAGACGACATAACACGATGCAGCAAAGCGTCTGCAGTTTTTCAAAAACGTTTGTAACGCTGTTGTCTGTGTGATTCCTAAAAATCACAAAACAAAACTTTCGTGAAACAAATGAATTGTTTCTATACCTTAGCAAAACTGACCGCCTTGTTCATTCAGTTTTGTCGCATATTGGGTGGTTTCGAACAAAACAACATGTCAGAAACATTCGGAGTGAAATTCGAATTCAGCAGGGCCTATGAGAATTAAAAGCAGTATTGAAATTAAGGCTAAAAGTCGTTTTTAGATTTTTCGATTCTGACCTGTGAACGTAGTCCATACACACAACGTACAAGTTTGTAAATAAGATTGTTTAGGAGCAATTCAAAACTTTATTCTTTACCAGTGCCTAACGTGGATAACCCAACCAGCTCTCCGACGACACCGAGTGGCGAGTGTGGACCAGGATTCCGTCCTGATGGAAGAGATTGCTTTGGTAAAGTTTTCTTAAACTTGCCCTTTGACACAATATTTTTGCAATACTTTTCTTTGTCCTTAGATATTGATGAATGTTCTGAGGCCACGCACAACTGCCACGAGGAGGCGGTATGCACCAACACACCGGGAAGTTTCAAGTGTGCTTGCAATTTGGGTTACTTCGGTAACGGAACAATTTGTGTAGGTAAGTATTATTAGCGAAATAAAAGTAGTGTTGAATGCAAAGCAAAACGTTTTTTTTGATTTCAGGTCAATGTGATTCTACGGCTTATTCAATATGTAGCACGTATGGAATTTGCGATAAAAATCGATACGGCAGCGCTTGCTATTGCTGGAATGAAGTTGACTGTAACGCAGGTACATCTGTTTTTCCTCCTGTAGTGTAGGTGGTGTTTTGAGAAATTATGGTGTTTTGAGAAATTAAACTACAATCAAAAGCAAATGTGTTGTTTAAAAATGAGAACCAGAGGGCGCAATATTGAATCTTCCTTTGCTTACATTTTACGACAAACTTTACAACTAATTTAGCCTCGAACCTCGGACGTCTCAAAAATAGTAACGTATGCTGTCACCTTTTTTAAAATTTATGTAGGATTTGGCAAGTAATGGCTACATATCCATGTTCCCTTTGTTGCACCGCCAATAGTTTGCTAACAAACTTTAGAGTCAAGGCCTAAAAGATTGGTTTCTAGCAGGCACATTGTTCCTGTGCACGAAAGCTACAGAGGGGCCTAATGGATGACTGTTTGAAAAGGTGTTTACCGATATAGAGGCCTAGATACAGTTAACCCCAATTTCAATTAAAAATAAAGTCCCCGTTGGGTTTGAACCTCCTTGAAGATTTTCTCTTGGGAGCCCTGTTTAGATCCTTTGTCCAGGCATTGGTACTTTATAAACAAACGATTTGTGGACGTAAGAAAACCTTTGTCATCCCACAATTTACCTTACAGAAGACGCAGCGGTAAATATCAACCTTGAAAACAGAGGATCAGACTGGATCAGTTTATCGTGGAGAAGGGTGGTCCCTGAGTACACCGTATTTTACTACGATGTTACACTGGCATTGTATACAAACACATCGATAGTGACGAGGTATTCACGTATTCGCAACAAGCAGGCGACTTTCGGTGGGCTTGAGCCTGGAACGACTTATCTCATAACTGTCAACCCTACTTTTTCGAACAGTTCCTCTTCCAGCCAGATCATTTCCACAGGTACCGCAGTAATGTATGTGATGATCACCGTAAAAAAGTTTGAAAGTTTATTGTAAGTTTTTTTGTATTTTTTGTTTGTTGTTTGTAAGTTGGCAAGAGCAAACGTCCTAAATGGAGACAATGCAGAATAAAATGCCGACGATGGGGGTGAATTCTAACTACAAGCCCTAACTACAAAGTTACCAAAAAATTACTATTGTAGTGTTTAGCAAAAAGCCACCTAACATACAACAAAACAAAGTGACCAAATTGAAAATTTATAATTTGGATTTTCGCCAGACAAAAATAGTTACTTTTCTACCATTGTCTTTCCACCAATCTTGTGTTAGACATATGGGAAATGACACCATAATAATTTCATTTCAATTAAATAGAAAATTAACACAAAAATAATTAAGATAAAGTATATGGAACTCCAAACATTTTCAGTTCACTAATTCTCTTTTTATTTTTTTAGAAGGGGTAATTTTTTTTGGTGTGAAATGAAAATTGTTCCTGCCTTACTCAGTTTGTTTTTAATGCGAAGCTTTGCAGCTATTTTATTCTGCTGCATTTTTTACCATGCGCGACAGACTCATCTTCCGTCAGTGAACGAATCAACGTACCTGTTGTCTGTGGCCCGACGACTACGGCCATTCCATTGACATCGACTACTTTTCCGAACACTGCAGCAACCACTGCTAGACCCACAACCACCTTTAGACCAACAGGAACATTTAGACCAACAACCACCAGTGAACCAGGCGGTTGCGACAAGACAGCGGATGCAAGGTAATTGGTGACCCAGCGTTTGTTAGAAGCCTAAAGCTTATGTCCTCATACTTAACAAGTCCTCCAGTTTTTAGAGACAAGAACTTAAGGCTGGAAAAGTGCTTTCGCTTTAAGCTGCAGTTGGTATCCCTATCTAAATTACTTGTGTGCGCTCTTCTAGGTTTTGATTTTCCCAGTGTCCTTAGTTTAGAGTTTAGCATTGTTAAAATCAAGCGAAACGTGCTTGATTCGCCATTCAAGGACTTTTATCCGCAAAGATCAAGTGACTTTTATACTCATTTTTTAAATTTCAAACTCTCGAGTCACCCCACTACCAAACTTCCACCCTCAGTTTGTCGACAACTGATGAAGCTTTATTTTTAATCCAGCAAAATGATGTCGTTTGCTAATACCTATAATGTAAATGTCTGTCTAATTATTGCCAACCCGAAGGCTTAATTTAAAACAATCTTGCCTCTTGAAAACGAACTTGGCTATGATGAACAGAACAGGTAAACACTAAGTCCCATTTTTGTCTTGTATCAACTACAGCAATCATAAAACTTTATGGTTGTGCAGGAAATATCGGGAGGCTCTCGCGGAGTGGCAGAACGAACTTCAGAAGTGGAAGGACTGCCACAGTCCTTGTGGGCCTTGAGGAAATTACTGGATTGGTGGACACCTGTACAGCATCAACGTTTAACTGCTTTGTCGCATTGTATATCAATTTACATTAAAACATTTTTATGCTGCATATTGCATTAAACGGCATTAAATACAGTTTTCATGTTCAGCAAACTAAACTGTAAACAAAAAAAAACATTTCGTGGACAGTTCTCGTAACAATCTGATTCGATTTACCACCATTGGCATTCAACTGCTTCAGTGCCATTTACAGAAGTCAAGGAAATCATTTTGTTTTAGAACTTGAACTTCGTATAACTTTTTATAAAACTGTTGAACTAACTATTCACGCAATAGAAATGGCGTGTAAGAGAGTAACAATGTTATTGTTAAACCTAAATACACTTTCATTTTGCTGGGATACAAATCAACCTTACTGCGGCAAAATAACGACAAACCGCGGCATGTTGTACACCAGAAATGTTGGTGGCAGGCACGGGGTAGTTTTTTAATTGGGGGTAACAGTTCATACGTCACAGTGAACTTTTTGCCCCCACGCTGTGACGATCTGTGTCACGTGCTTGCGGTGGAAAACTACCAAAAACCGAAACAGATCGACAAACTTGTTAGATCAGCGATTTCAGCCGTACGCATTCAACGGTTAATTTTTGTTGGCAGTTTGACAATGCGCTTAGCCAGGTCTGCTGACCAAGAAAACCTTTTTCCAGCGTTCGTATTTAACCCTTGTTTAGTCGTTTTCAAGTAAATCAACGATGTTTCCTTTTTATTATTAGTACAGTTAAAATGTAACTGCTAAAATGCTAAGATAACTTTTTAAAATATAGGATTTCAGATGGAAATGTCGAATATGAGTAAACTAAACAGGTCATGTTGAAACCCTTATCGACGTTAAAAGTGCAGAAGGCAACAAAGTTGCATATTATTACGGGGTTTACGTTGTAAATAATAAATGTGTTGATTATTAACCTGATGAAACACGTCATACAGCTCGCCGAAATGTTTAAAAGTTTCCGAAGCACAGTGCCAACGAAGATAGAAAGTGTTTTCTCGAAATGTCAGCAAAGGATTGCTTAATTGCTTGGAAGTACTGAACAACTAATATTTGACCAACCACAACTTACAATTTAGATGTGGACGAATGCGCGTTGGGGACCCACAACTGTCACGTTGAAGCAAATTGCATCAACACTGATGGAGGTTACACCTGCCAATGTAAAGACTGGTTTGCCGGAGACGGTTACTACTGCAGAGGTAATTTCCTTTGATTATAGCTGACGTTTTATGAAACGTGGCGTACAAGCACAGTCCCCAGTTTAGTGTTTGTCGGCTGTCAAAGTTATTTTTAGTGATACATCTGTAAAGTGGAATGTTTTATCTAGCCGAGATCCGTACCGTACTTGATTTTAGGATTTTGTAACGAGTCTTGAAGCAGCACCAGTGGAATCTGCCGGGAAGGTGTCAACGGTTACACTTGCTTCTGCCAGAGATCGGCTTGTCCCAGCGACGGTGAGATATTGTTGGCGTTTATCTTTGCTTCAACATAAACTGTTGGAAAGAACAAAATATTTTCGATTGTCACCTCCCTTGTAATTTCAACCTGTGTCAAAGAACTTGGTACCAAGTGCTTCAAATTTTACTTAGGGTGTTTCGCTGACCAATATTTTGTGCTTTACAGTGGCGCGAATCCATGGACATTATTGGGGGGACTTTTGATTTTCAGAGATAATGGATTTTTTGGCCTCCACCCCCCACCCCCTTCTTCTCCTCCTGGATTTGCGCCCGTGGTACTTTAACTACTGTTTGTTTGTGTTTACAGATGTACCTGTTATTCATAACATCAACTTGCTATGGCGAACTCACAACAGTTTGTTTTTCGGCTGAACTGCTAGCAACGCTTACTCAGTTTCAGCAAGAATCCCCGGTGCGATATATAATATTTTCGGTAAAACCCAGGGTGGGTTTATTTATCTGGAGCAGGACACCGAACATGTGATGACATTGACTGTGCGGAATTCCCATTCCAGTGCGAAAAAAATGCAACCGTTAAAACACGTAAGTGCAAGAGTTCCAAATTTTGGCCATTTTAAGAGTTCGTGCCAAAAACTAAAGATTTTCTAAAATGCCAAAACAAATTTGGCTGAGTCAGGGATTTGATGCAAATCCACGACTAAAACTATAGTTACTGTGTAATAGGGCTCCACACTGCTGCATAGGGTTTTGTGTGAGTTCAAATAATAAGTTACAGCAGTTTTCCACTACGATAAAATGTAGCAACAATCTTTTCGAAGGAACGTTAACCTACAGAATCTATGAAAACAAAGAGCATCACTCTGTGAGCGTATTTTTGATGTTCTGTTCCTGCACCAACCTATCCGACCATTCCTCCAGTAAACACATCCAGTTGTGATAATTGTTCCAGTTGTAATAGTTTGTTCAGACAAAACTCTCTGGCGTCACAAACGCTAACAACCTAGTCGACGACAAAATGTCGGAAAAGCCATTCTATAAGCAACGTAAACTCAAAGAATCTACTAAAACAAAAAGGATTACGTTGTAAGTTCATTTTTGATTTCTGCTTTTAGTTCCTGCTCCAACCTATCCAGCTGTTCCTCCAGTAAACACATCCAGTTGTGATAATTGTGGTGATCACTCACACTGCAACATCACAGAGGGAGGTTTCACTTGCACATGTGATGAGTGTTATGTTGGTGATGGCTTCACCTGTACACGTGAGTATGTTTGTCGTTTCAAAATTTTGGTTTGTTAACCTCGTTTTATTTTAGAACACTGCGGAGGCCTCCGATGTTTTTCCATCGGTGATTGCTATGGAGATCATAGTTATAGAGAACTCAACTTTAGTAAGTATGTTGTATTATTTGCAACGTGTTGGATAAGTATAGTTCTGCATAAATTTATAAACAAAAGAATATTGTTTCCTACGAAAAAGCTACAAGTGAAAAAGTTATCGTCATTAAACTGAACCTCAGGTTGTTTCATAAAATCTACACTTAACGGTTTAAATATTTGTACTTTTAGCGGCACCACCTGTTATTACCAACCTTCGATCAACTTGGATTGGAAGCACCGGTTTAAGTTTTGCATGGGATTCAGAAAATGTCGTTTTTGCCAACGCCTTTCTGTCCGGTGACGACACTTCTTATGAGCAGCACATTGCTGAAATGGCCGGATTCTCTTTTCTGAAGCCTTCAACCACTTACAATCTCACTGTCACAGTTTACAACACAATAGGAAATTCGTCGTACGCTAGCATAAGTGTACAAACTAGTAAGTAACATTTACATAAGATTAATCTTGTTGCTTTTTATTCAAACTATACAGTCAAGCAGCAACTTACCACTATTTAAAATGGCTGATGCACAATTTAGTTCAGTGTATAAAACAAAACAAATTTATTTACACACAGATTTGTACTTTTACTGTCCGTGAGCTGTTGTTTTACTCGCATAAAGCGTTGAAGATGAAGTTGGGATTTTTGTTTTCAGAACCTTTCGTGGATGACCCAACAAACTCTCCAGCGACAACTAGTGACGTTTGTGGATAGGGATTTCAGCTTGTTGGTTCCAAGTGTGTTGGTAATTATTACGATATGTCACCTTAGAGCTTTGGGGTATAGTGGGGTTTCTGTTTTTGGCAAAATTACAGCGTGTGTTGTTTTGTCGAGCGAAATACTTTAATCCTACGGCGAATTCAGTACAACTCTGTAGGTTACGTATGTTCAACTGCCGACGGAACATCACTTGCCCGTTTAGATGCTATCTGTAATCAAGCTGCCTTATACCATTTAGCATGACTGTTTTTCGTGTTTTCCTCTTTTAGATATCGATGAATGTTCTGAGGGCACGCACAACTGCCACGAGGAGGCGGTATGCACCAACACACCGGGAAGTTTCAAGTGTGCTTGCAATTTGGGTTTCTTCGGTAATGGAACAGTTTGTGTAGGTAGGCAAATTTGTGCTGAGTTGCGATAATAAGTTCCGTGCAACGTTTTTACGTTTATTGTTTCAGGCATATGTGAGAGCTCATCGTATTCAATTTGCGGCTTCAAGGGCTATTGCGGACAAAACGAATACGGAACCTCATGTTTTTGCTACGGTGGTTGTACAGGTACGTTGAACAAACTAATACGTTGCAACCGATCACTGAAAAACGGCGCATCAAGCTTTGACCACCTTCGTTTTGGCACACATTTTGCGTCTTAGACATGAAAATTTGTCTTACAGGAGACCCAGCGGTGATGATAACAACAAAAAGAAGAGGGCCAGATTATGTCAGTATTTCGTGGCAGCAAATTATCCCATCCTTAGTTGAGTACGTATACGATGTAAACTTGTACGAAAGTGGAGCTCTTGTAGCCAGTTATCCGTACATTAAAGACAAGAAGGCAACTTTCGGCAGTTTGAAGCCAGAAACTGCTTACACAGTCATCTTGAAACCACGTTACGACTCCTCAAACTATTCCGCCAACTTCACGTTTTTCACAGGTAACTTTGTGCATACATGATGCAGTGCTACTAACACCTGCTAAACATACTAGTCCATTCAAACTTGTAATTCGAAATAATTACTTATCAATTGCACNACTTGTACGAAAGTGGCGCGCTTGTGGCCAGTTATGGTTTCGTTGCAAACAAGAAGGCAACTTTCGGCAGTTTGAAGCCAGAAACTGCTTATACAGTCATCTTGAAACCACATTACGACTACTCAAACTATTCCGCCAACTTCACGTTTTTCACAGGTAACTCTGTGCATACATGATGTAGTGCTACTTATACCTGCTAAACATACTAGTCCATTCAGACCTGTAATTCGAAATAATTACTTATCAATTGCACTTTGTGGTTAAACAGGGACATCTACGACTGCCGCAACTGATATGACAACAACCAGTCCATTTACAACCGCAACAACCAATCGACATTTCACAACAGATGAACCAACAACAACCAGTGGACCAGGGGGTTGTGACAATAATTCCATGGCAAAGTATGTTCTAAACGCTTTTTTCGAATTTATTTTCGGTTTGGCGCCAGCTATAGCCGACTGCGATGGTTGCCAGTTTTCTCGAAGTAATATATCAGATTAAAACAACCAACGTTTTGCTCTTTAGAAAATATCGTGAGGCGGCCAGAGAGTGGCAGGATGAATTTCAGAAGTGGAAGGCTTGTCACAGTTCTTGTGAACCATAAAACGGCTGATCGAGTGACGAACACACGTAGAAGTTTCCGCCAACTATATACCCTCGCTTCGCAGCTTAGAAAGAAATTTTCGCTAACTTCTGAAAATACTAAATCATGTATAATAAACACTAATCTATGATATTGTGTCTGTTATTTGTGACTCATTTGCCATTGCCGATCTCCACTTTGACCCTAGCGAATTCACTAATGAGGACCTTGGCCGAGAAAAGCAAGGCAGTCGTGTATAGCCACGGTTCAAAGATTAATTTCGTGGTTTCGGTTCCAATACGATACAATAATAATGCAACACATTACAGTGGCTTTTTCTAATCTGCGCAAAGTGTCTGTGTGTTTACTTTGCGTTCGTCTTGTTTTTAATGAAAAAAGGCGCAAAACTTTTGAGAAAATTACAACAGCTCTTTCAGCAAAGAGACAAAAACAAAATGCACGCTGCTGCTTGGAATACAAACCAACAATCTTCAAACCAACAACCAGTCACAGCGAAACGCGTTATGTTTTGACCGTCAAACCCAAGATATAGTTTGTTGTTTACGAGTTGGGATTGTTTTCGTTAATATTCACGCTTTGTATGGATTCTCCTCACCGTCGTGGTCCTGGGGGGTCATGTGATGTGAAAACCACCTCTTTAGTGGAAAACTACTGGAAACGAAATCTGCTGAACAGACCTCGTAGATGAGCAAATATGACTTGGAGTGCAAATTTCGCAGCACTTTTTGTGGCTAATATTCAGTTATTTACGTTTTAAGCTTGCACGCAATATGCAAACAATTTGCGCTCATGTACGTTGGTAACCTTCATTGTAGTTGGTATAGCATACCTACCAAAGTGAGTGTATCCCTTCCAGCAAATTGTTTGCTGCAGTATTTTTTGGAAAAAAAGGTTTGCGCCGCACGTGATCTGAACTGACTTGTATGGGAGGAAAAAATGAACCTTCCTCTGTTATAATTAAATCAAAAAACGTTTATATCTAGCTCCTGACAAACAAATCAACATTAGTGTGGCAACATAACGGCAAACCGCGGCATGTTGACCACCAGAAATGTTAATCTGCATGGAGCAGTTTTTTCATTGGAGGTCACAGCCCGCCCGTAAGTCGCAATGAACGTGTCACGTGCTTGCGGTGGAAAACTACCAGAAACCGAAACAGATGGACAAACTTGATAGATCGGCGCTTTTCGGATGCATTTCAACCGTGAATTTTTGTTGGCAGTTTGACAATGCGCTTAGCCAGGTCTGCTGTCCAAGAAAACCCTTTTCCTACTGTCGTAAATTTTGCTTCTAAAATGTCTGGACCTGAAATCAAAACCCGTATTGCAGCAACGAATGTGCAATCAGCTTGACAAAAACGCAAAATTTGCCCTCTGTTATCTGAAGCAATGTTTCCCAACCGTGGTGCCGTGGCACACTAGAGTGCTTGCAAGGCTCAGGAAGGGACGTGACCAATTTGCTAGAATTGCTTTTCAAATAATTTAGGTATTGACAGCTATGACGGTGAAATTGCATGCAAAATAAACTGACGATGCCTCATTAAAAAACTTTTGTCCTTTTTGTAATTGCCGTGTCAGCCGCTATTGGTGCCCCGATGTTAAGCCTCAGCAAATCGCTGCCGCAAAACAAACAAGGTTGACAAAACAGTAAATGCTGCTTAAGGGAGATTGATTTGCGCCCTTTGATTTGCGCGAAATTTGTCACATGTTTGAGTGCACGTAAAACAAGCGAAGCGTGTCTGTTGCCTTTTTCTTGCTGCGCGTACGCGCTCTATCGCGGTTTTTGATTCACCCGTCATTCTATTAGTCGCGTTTTAAATGATCAGTCGCTGTAGCAAACAAATATAGCTGTTTTACTGCATAGTGCCCTTTTGATGGAGTCATTTTCAGCGTTTATTTATCTCTGCGCGACAGGTATTAGGATAGGTGCATTTTAGGTTTTTGTAGCGAGTCGTGCAGCATCATTGGATTGGGAGATGTGTTTTGGTGTGAACAGTTCTACTTATTTTGCCAGGGATCATCATGTTCCAAAGACGGTAAGACGTTGTCAAAGTTCTTGTTTGTTTCCTGAGATTGTGTTTCGTTGGCCTGAACAGAATAAAACATTAGGTACTCTTTAAAAACAGCTACCATGAAGCATTACAACACTGATGAAATTGTGTTTAAAAGTGCTGCATTTGGACATGCACCAGAAAACTTGCTTAAAGTCTAAAACATTAAGATTTGTCAGTTTTCGTTTTTAAAAAAATTGGCACATACGATTATTAATAAACAACTATTGCAAGCGGTGGTGGTAAAAGCACAAGTTTAAATAACATCTGCAAAAATTAGCTAAATAAAGCCTTTTTTTCCGCTGGGGCGGGGAGATTACCAACTGTTTTTTTTGCATTTTTGCACCAATTTGTGGTGAAACCGAATTACAAAATACTCTGTCGTCAAGTGGCCCCCGAAATCAGTTGCAAATCGCACATGACCCTACGGTTAAAATCGTTGAACAGTCCTGCTTTAAAACTTTTTTTTTTTAATTCGTGTTTATTATTACGATAACAGATGCCTCTTTTATTCAAAACATCCAAGTGTTGTGGAGGACCAACAACAATTTGTTTTTTTTCCTGGGGGTCAGCAATGTTGCATCCATCTCAGCGTCGATTCCTTTCGTAGCAAACGGGGTTTCCTGTAAAACACAGGTTGGGTTTATCTACCTGCAGCTGAACTCTGAATTTGCGATGATACTGGACGCTCGGAGTTAGGGGTGTCTACCACGTTCAAGAATATCACAGTCAAAACTCGTGAGTACAAGATTTTGATATTTTTGCGACCTCTTTATCCGAACCAGTCCCGGTTCGTCTCGGCCAAAGTCAATGGTTTACAGCCCGTTTAATTGCATGAACCCCTTTAACTGATATTTAACGCTAAAATTTCCCAACTAAAAGTATAGTTCGCAAAAAGTATATAATTGTATTGAAAAGAAAAACTAAGCTCTTATAATTCATAAACTATTTGACTCCAATATTTATTTCAATTTTCCCATGCAAATACGAAAATCCCCCTGGGGAATTCCCCTCGGTTGCCTAGTCTAAGGTTAACAGTTGATGGGCACGAATTATGTGTCTTTTGTTTCAGAGGATTAACACATGCGCATTTGCGGTGTATATAATTTTCGCCTCGTCTTATTAGGCTTCAATTATACTGTAAACCAGGTAGTGGCAGGTATTTATGCTTTTGACTCGTAATGGGACAAGTCGCTTTACAAATACTTGCATCTGATAAAAACGTCTTTGATCTGCGAATGTTGTTTAACCTACAATATTTGATAAGCATCACAAAATTTCTTCTCGTTGACAGCGTACCTGGTACTTTTGAGTAACATGGTAATATACCTGTTCTTTTAGCTCATTTGTGGGAAGTTTACCAGCCGAAACTTAACCGGAAGAATAATGGACCGACAGGTCAATGGTAACGTTCAAGCATTGGCACTGCTAGTGTTGATAAGTTTATGGCAACTGAAATGTGGTTAAAAATGCGCTCGCAACAAAAACTGAAAGTCGAATTTCTCACAATGCGCCATTTCTTACTCTCTTGTGAGTGCCTTATAAGGTCCTTACGTTGCGCAGCTATCCCTGGCTGGGTGATTGTTTAGTGCTGTTGTGTCTCTGTGTTTCTTCCATTAAGATAGGGATGGCTGACAAGGTGACCCCAGGGTCTTTCGCCACCCCGCTGCTCGAAGAGCGCGAAATGGACTAAACTAAACTAAGCAAGCAATACAAACTCAACTCAACTGAAAAGAGCATAAAGGTGTGAGTGTATTTATGAATTTCAGTTGCTGCTTCAACCAATCCGGCTATTCCTCCAGTAAACACATCCAGTTGTGATAATTGTGGCAATAACTCAAACTGCAACATCACAGAGGGAGGTTTCACTTGCACATGTGATGAGTGTTATGTTGGTGATGGCTTCACCTGTACACGTGAGTATATTTAAATAGATCAGTATCATGTTTTCTTGCAGTTAACTTATTTTATTGTAGGGTACTGCGGAGATTACCCCAATTTTTTATTGGTGTCTGCTACGGAGATCATTCTTCTTACGAACTCAACTTTTGCAATTATGCTGAAGTGTTTTAACCGCAGTACACATCTTTATAATACAGAGGTATTGAGAGGTATGGTTGATCAAAAAGACGTGTAACCTTGCCATCAAAACAGCTAATTACAATAAAATTTAGGTGCAATCCCTTGTGTTGAAGTTCCAGACCAATATTGGATTACCACATACTCGACTTTCTAGAGTTCTTGGTTTCGAAAAAGCGGAACTGTTATTTCTTTGTCTCATCAGGCTTAACAGCATTGTTCACTGGTCCAGGACAAAGGTCTACAGAATTATCAACTAACGCAAAAACCAAACGCAGAATATGTAGAAATGGCAAGAATAAATTGACCAAATCCGTTTCCGAACCAACTTTTTGAAACATATTTGTTTTGAAATTCGTTTTGAAAAGCATTTTTTTTACTTCGAAACGAATTTGCTGACCAAAAAATTTTTTAACTTAACCTCGAAGTAAATATTTGTGCAAAAACATTCTGGTCGCTCGATGTCGATAAAGAGCTCAAAATTGCGAATTGATCAAAAGCAAACTTCTTTCCATCTATGTGTGCTCAAAAGCAAATTTGTTACGTGCTTTTAAATATCTTTTTTTGTGACGTTACCAATTGCACTGGGGACCTGCTCTACAGAGCTATGAACTATCGCGAAATCCAAACGCAGAAAATGTGTAAATGCACAGTGCAATTTGGTGCTTTAATTGCCTACCAAAGATTTAAAAATCTTTACCTTCTGTTCTTACATTATCCTATCCAATGTTCTTAACCTTTTTAAAGCATTTCGTAGCTAAAATGAATGCACCAAAAATGAATACTACACTAAACTTTTAAGTGGAAATTCCTCTCCTTAACTCATAAACTCATCCCTTGGAAGGAATTCCTCCCCGGCTGGGACCACTGCTCTAATATTTATTAAACTGTTCCTGTGAGAGCTGAGAGCAATACGTGCACATGGGCTTCGTACTTTTTTTGTTACCGAAAAAAATGCGCTTTTTTTGTTACACACGCTAATCGTTGAGTATTGGCTACAAACAGTGTTGTGAGATTTGCGCTCCAAGCCCCGTTTGCTCATACAGCATACAGTCTGTTCAGGAGATTTCGTTTCTGGTTGTTTTTCACAAAAAAGAAGGTTTTAACATCACATGACTTGTAGTACCACGACGGAGAGGAGAAACCCATACAAAGCGTGACCTTTGACGAAACAAGCCCCACTCGCAAACAACAAACTACCTTGGGTTTGACGGTCACAACGTATTGCGTTTCAACATTAGGTTTGAAGCTTGTTGGTTTGTATTCCAAACAGCAGCGTTAATTTTGCTCTTGTCTCTTTGCTGAATGAGCTGTTTTTATTTTTTCATAAATGTTGTGGCCATTTGTTTTGTCAGAAAAAGTCAAATGCAAAAGTACACACAGACGCTTTGTGCAGATTGCAATATTTTCGAGAAAGGCTTATTGAAACCTAACCGCAAATCCTTCTTTAACCTGTGAAAAGTCGATACACGAGTGTCTCACTTTTTCTGACGAAGGTCGTCGTTACATTAGTGAATGCGCTAGAGTCGTGAGCAAACTGGAGATCAGTCACAAACCACCATCACGAACCAATCACAAATAATAGACACAATATCAGAGATTAGTGTTTATTATACACAATGTAGTATTTTCATGCATTCAAATATGTTTCTAAGCTACGAAGCGAGCATATATAGTTGGCGGAAAACCTTTACCAGTGTTCGTCACTCGATCAGCCGTTTTATGGTTCACAAGAACTGTGACAAGCCTTCCACTTCTGAAATTCGTCCTGCCACTCTCTGGCCGCCTCACGATATTTTCTAAAGTGCAAGAAATCGGTTGTTTTAATCTGATATACTGCATCTACAGAACGCCATGCGACCGATGCTACTTTTTGCGACAACGCACTTTGCGTAAAAGAGTATGTAAAAAGGTAAATACTTCGGGAAAACTGGCAACCAATGCAGTCCGCTATTGCCGGCCCCCAAACCGAACAAAAATACGAAAAAAGCGTTTAGAACGTACTTTGCCATGAGATTGTTGTCACAATCCACTGGTCTACTAGTTGTTGTTGNTTGCCATGAGATTGTTGTCACAATCCACTGGTCTACTAGTTGTTGTTGGTTCATCAGTTGTTGAAGGTCGGATGATTGTTGCAGTTGTCAATGGATTTGTTGTTGTCATATCGGTTGCGGCAGTGGTAGATGCCCCTGTTTAATCACAAAGTGCAATGACCAATCCATTGACGCAATTATTTCGTATTGTAGGTATAAATGGTCTAGTGAGTTTGGCCGGTTTCTGTAGCATTGAATTATGTTACCTGTGAAAAACGTGAAGTTGGCAGAATAGTTTGAGGAGTCGTCACGTGGTTTCAAGATGACTGTATATGCAGTTTCGGGCTTCAAACTGCCGAAAGTCGCCTTCTTGTTTGTAATGTAAAGATAACTGGCCACAAGCGCTCCACTTTCATACAGTTTCACGTCGTATCTGTATTCAACTGAGGATGGAAAGATTGTTTTCCACGAAATTCTGACATAATCTGGCCCTCTTCTTTCTGTTGTTATCATCACCGCTGGGTTTCCTGCAAAACAGATTTTTCTTTAGGATAAAAAAGTGTGCCAAAACGAAGGCGGACAAAGATCAGTTTGCTTTGTTTTTAGTAATCAGATGTAATGTATTAGCTGACCAATGTACCCGTGCAGCCAACAGCGTAGCAGAAACATGAGCTTCCGTATTTGTTTCTACCACAAAAGCCCCCAACGCCGCAAAGTGAAATAGATGAGGTCTCACATACACCTGCAACAAACAAATGGTAAAAGTCACATGGAACTTATCATCGCAACTTGGCACAAAATTGCCTACCTACACAAATTGTTCCATCACCGAAGTAACCCAAATTGCAAGCACACTTGAAACTTCCCGGTGTGTTGGTGCATACCGCCTCCTCGTGGCAGTTGTGCGTGCCATCAGAACATTCATTGATATCTAAAAAGGTAAAAATATGTTAGGAAAAAACAGCCATCTTAAAAGATTTAAGACAAGATTTGCGAATATATAACAATTATACAGGCAAGTTATATTCTGTCGGCAACATACGCAACCTACCGATATAGTTATCTTGGATTTTGGGGTAAGAATAAAGTATGTTTGTTTAACAAAATATACACATGCGTTAAATTTTGGCAATAAACAGAAACCTCGCTATACCACAAATCTCTAAGGAAACATATCGAAATATTTACCAACGCATTCGGAACCAACAAGTTGAAATCCCGATCCACAAAAGCTACTAGTTGTCGCTGGAGAGTTTTTTGGCTCATCCACGAAAGGTTCTGACAAAAAATCACGGCTTTATCTTTATGAAGGCTTCATGTGGAAAAAACACCAAAAAGACCATAGAAAATTTAATCTACAAATCTGTGACTAAATAATTTGGTCTTTATTTCACCATTAAATTGTGCATCAGCCATTTTAAACAGTGATAGGTTAATTGCTGCTTGACTGATCTTACATAAATGTCACTTACTCGTCTGAACACTTATGCTAACGGAGGACGAATTTCCGATTGTGTTGTAAGCTATGACAGTGAGATTGTAAGTGGTGGAAGGCTTCAGAAATGAGAATCCGGCCATTTCAGCAATGTGCTGCTCATAAGAAGAGTCGTCACCGGACAAAAAGGCATTTGAAACAACGACATTTTCTGAACCCCATGCAAAACTTAAACCGGTGCTTCCAATCCAAGTGGATCGAAGGTTGCTAATGACAGGTGGTGCCGCTGAAAGTACAAATATGTGGACCGTTAAATGTAGGTTTAATGAAACAACCTAAGGTTCAGTGTTTTTGTGATAAACTTTTTACTTGTAGCTCTAACGCAGAAAACATTCTTATTTAGTTTATAAATTTATTTGATTGTTTTTTAAATCATTCAGTCGGTGGTGTAAAACTAAAAAGCGACTCGTTACTTTATTCAACACGCTGTAAAAGAACAAATACGGTGACATGCGTGGACAAGAGCATACTAAANGTGAAAAACGTGAAGTTGGCAGAATAGTTTGAGGAGTCGTCACGTGGTTTCAAGATGACTGTATATGCAGTTTCGGGCTTCAAACTGCCGAAAGTCGCCTTCTTGTTTGTAATGTAAAGATAACTGGCCACAAGCGCTCCACTTTCATACAGTTTCACGTCGTATCTGTATTCAACTGAGGATGGAAAGATTGTTTTCCACGAAATTCTGACATAATCTGGCCCTCTTCTTTCTGTTGTTATCATCACCGCTGGGTTTCCTGCAAAACAGATTTTTCTTTAGGATAAAAAAGTGTGCCAAAACGAAGGCGGACAAAGATCAGTTTGCTTTGTTTTTAGTAATCAGATGTAATGTATTAGCTGACCAATGTACCCGTGCAGCCAACAGCGTAGCAGAAACATGAGCTTCCGTATTTGTTTCTACCACAAAAGCCCCCAACGCCGCAAAGTGAAATAGATGAGGTCTCACATACACCTGCAACAAATAAATGGTAAAAGTCACATGGAACTTATCATCGCAGAACAAAATTACCTACCTACACAAATTGTTCCATTACCGAAGTAACCCAAATTACAAGCACACTTGAAACTTCCCTGTGTGTTGGTGCATACCGCCTCCTCGTGGCAGTTGTGCGTGCCATCAGAACATTCATTGATATCTAAAAGAGTAAAAATATTTTAGGAAAAAACAGCCATCTCAAAAGATTTAAGACAAGATTTGCGAATATATAGCAACTGTACAGGCAAGTTATGTTCTGTCGGCAACATACGCAACCTACCGATATAGTTATCTTAGATTTTGGGGTAAGAATAAAGTATGTTTGTTTAACAAAATATACACATGCGTTAAATTTTGGCAATAAACAGAAACCTCGCTATACCACAAATCTCTAAGGAAACATATCGAAATATTTACCAACGCATTCGGAACCAACAAGTTGAAATCCCGATCCACAAAAGCTACTAGTTGTCGCTGGAGAGTTTTTTGGCTCATCCACGAAAGGTTCTGACAAAAAATCACGGCTTTATCTTTATGAAGGCTTCATGTGGAAAAAACAGCAAAAAGACCATAGAAAATTTAATCTACAAATCTGTGACTAATTTGGTCTTTATTAAATTTTGCATCAGCCATTTTAAACAGTGATAGGTTAATTGCTGCTTGACTGACCTTACATCAATGTCACTTACTCGTCTGAACACTTATGCTAACGGAAGACGAATTTCCATTTGTGTTGTAAGCTATGACAGTGAGATTGTAAGTGGTTGAAGGCTTCAGAAATGAGAATCCGGCCATTCCAGCAATGTGCTGCTCATAAGAAGTGTCGTCACCAGACAAAAAGGCATTTGAAACAACCACATTTTCTGAACCCCATGCAAAACTTAAACCGGTGCTTCCTATCCAAGTTGATCGAAGGTTGGTAATGACAGGTCGTGCCGCTAAAAGTACAAATATTTAAACCGTTAAATGTAGATTTAATGAAACAACCTGAGGTTCAGTGTTTTTGTGATAAACTTTTTACTTGTAGCTCTAACGCAGAAAACATTCTTATTTAGTTTATAAATTTATTTGATTGTTTTTTAAATCATTCAGTCGGTGGTGTAAAACTAACTCGCGACTCGTTACTTTATTCAACACGCTGTAAAAGAACAAATACGGTGACATGCGTGGACAAGAGCATACTTACTAAAGTTGAGTTCCTTATAGCTATGATCTCCATCACATTCACCGATGGAAAAACATCCAGTGCCTCCACAGTGCTCTAAAATAAATCGAGTTTAACAAATCGAAACTTGGAAACGACAAACGTTTATCAACTCACGTGTACAGGTGAAACCATCACCAACATAACACTCATCACATGTGCAAGTGAAACCTCCCTCTGTGGTGTTGCAGTGTGAGTGATCACCACAATTGTCACAACTGGATGTGTTTACTGGAGGAACAGCCGGATAGGTTGGTGCAGGAACTGAAAAGCAAAAATTCACTCACAGACTAATGCTATTATTTTTAACAGATTCTGCAGGTTAATGTTTGTTAGGAAAAATGTTCGCTACATTTTATCGTCCATTAGGTTGTTGATTTGCTGTCAACGTGTTAAAAAACATTATCTACAACTCTTAGTTTGAGCGGGAATTTGTGAAACAAAAATTTTTATGGTTATATACTTAAAGTAAAATCTGTTACAATACATATGGAAATCTGTTGATTTATTTCCGAATAAAGTCAGACAAAACCTTGTGCAGCATTTAAAGCCCTTTTGCACAACTACAGATTTATTCTTCGACTTGCATCAAATACCTGATTTATCAGCCAAATTTCTTTGGCATTTTAGAAAGTCTTAAGTTGCGGCAGAAACCTTTAAAGGATAAACTGGCGATAATTTAGAAGCTTTGCACTTACGTGTTTTAACAGTTGTATTTTGTTTCGCACTTGAATGGTAATTCCACACAGTTAATGTCATCACATATTCGGTGTCCGGCTCCAGATAAACAAACCCAGCCTGGATTATACCAGTGTAATAATTTCTCACGCCGGGGATTCTTGCTGAAACCGAGTAAGCGTTGCTGACAGTCCAGCCGAAAAACAAACTGTTGTGAGTTCGCCATAGCAAGTCGATGTTGTGAATAACAGGTACATCTGCAAACGCAAACAAACAGTAGTTGAAATGCCACGGGCGCAAATTCTGCGGGAGACGGGAGGGGGCATATGCCCCTCTCAAAATGTTTGGTTTGTGGGACTTTTATTTATTTGTCCCCCACAATACTTTGAGTTCGATTTAAAAAATATATACAGCTATATTTTATTAATTAAGGATGAAACCCAAATTAATTGTTCAATGCGGTTTCCAAGCTGGTTTACTGCAACATTAAAACGATTTTATTACTTTTGCAACGGGTAAGCGACCGCAACCAGTTTTTAAATCCGTTTTAACGGCCATTTTAAGACCTTCTTTGTCAAAAAGTCACCCATTATTTGTGACAAATAAATCTGTATTGTGACGTCATATTCCCAAAAATTACTCACAATAAACAAGTCTCCCAAAAAATTTCAATGGATTTGTGCCACTGCAAAATACCGAATAATATAAACGAAGATTGCGAGTAAATTTATGCATGGCATACTTGTCGCAAATACACCTTTCCTAAAAAACAAATGCGAGAAAAGAAATAGCTGTTTGGTCGTATTTAGTCGTTGATGACCCAAGCGAACTTATAAGCACTTGGTAACAAGTGTTTTCAAACAAGCTGAAATTACAACGATGGTGACAAAAGGCGCAGAGAATTTTAAATTATTTTATTCTTGCCAGAGAAACACGATTGATGAGGCAAAGATTAACACCGACCAAATCTCACCGTCGCTGGGACAAGATGCACCTCGGCAGAAGCAAGTGTAACCGTTCACACCTTCCTGGCAGATTCCATTGCCGCTGCAGGACTTGTTACAAAAACCTAAATACAAATATCGTACGGATCTCGGCGCGGCAGATAGATTATTACACCTTACAGATGCATCACAAAAAACAACATAGACAGCCTACGAACAGTGTTTTAACAGAAGATATAATGCACTAAAATACAGACTTGCTTGCACGCCACGTTTCATATTACTTTAGTTGAATACAAACAAAGCAAAATACCTCTACAGTCGTAACCGTCTCCGGCAAACCAGTCTTTACATTGGCACGTATAACTTCCATCAGTATTGGTGCAATTTGCGTCAACGTGACAGTTGTGGGTTCCTAACGCACATTCGTCTACATCTAAAAAAAAGTTGCCGCCTGTATTAGCTAGTAAGGAATCTGATCATCATAAAAACATTTTTGCTGATGATCTGCAAAACATCGAAACTCCACCGCCACATGTTCAGCTTGAAACATTTTGGTTATCAGGCTACGACCACACGAAAATAATACACATGGTTTACAAAAAACTGTACACGAATACCAATCATGCTGCAAAAAATGTAATTGACGTAAACAGCGTATCATCGTTAAACGCTTGAACGAAGCAGCAGAAAAGTGATTATTTTTTGGTGAAAATTATCCACGTACGAATATGAAGTACAGGAACAGAATCAATTTAAGTCCACCGGTGGCATTTTTACATGGGTAGGTTTTTGCATTTAGATGTATAGTTTAACGGAAATAAAAATGAAAAGATGTTTTTTTACCTTTACAACTATAACATATTGCCTAAACTAATCATAAAGATGAAAAATTGCACTATTATGCGCAACTGACAAATCACTCTTTTATCCTCAATTTGTAACATTCAGTCCTAGACTTCAGTGCGTTTAAAAGTCATAACTCACCTTGGCTAATTGCGTGCGCCAGAACAGCAAAGACAATGAGGAGGCTAGCAAACATCTTGTGCCACATCGACTTGTCTTGCAAACTCCAGCAACCGAAAATGGCACAAAATAGTTCAGCACATGAGATAAACTACGAAACGGAAGGAAAAGTTTTCTGTTGTTTTTGCAGAGCTCGAAAATCCGCTTGTTGTTCAAACTTTTTACGATTGAAAGTTGTTCAGTGAGACGTTCTATTGATGCCACTGAAGCGTTTTCAAAGAATGAATTGTTCGGTTCAGATTAAGAGCTGCGGAATCGCGGTTTAACGACAGGATTAACTAGTTGGTTTGTATTCCAAGCAGCAGCGTGAATTTTGTTTTTGTCTCTTTGCTGAAAGAGCTGTTTTATATTTTCTCACATGTTTTGCCCTTTTTTCATCAGAAAAAGGCAAATGCAAAGCAATCACAGACACTTTGCGAAGTTTGCAAAACTTCAGGAAAGCAACTCTAATGTCTTGTATTATTATTGCAACCAAACCGCGAAAATAATCTTTAAACTTTAAAAAGTCTATTCACGAGTATCTTGCTTTCATAGGCGAAGGTCCTCGTTACATTAGTGAATCCGATAGAGCCGTGCGCAAACTAGAGATCATTCACAAACCGCCATCACAAATAACAGACACAATATCAGAAATTAGTGTTTATTATACAGGATTTAGTAGGTGAGACATTAACATATGTTTCTAAGCTACGAAGCGACCATATATAGTTGGTGGAAAACTTCTACCGGTGTTCGTCACTCGATCAGCTGTTTTATGGTTCACAAGATCTGTGACAAGCCTTCCACTTCTGAAATTCATCCTGCCACTCTCTGGCCGCCTCACGATATTTTCTGTGCAAGAAATTGGTGGTTTTAATCTGATATACTGCATCTACAAAACGCCATGTTACCCTTTTTGCGACAACGCACTTTGCGTAAAAACAGCATGTAAAAACGTAAATGCTTCGGGAAAACTGGCAACCAATGCAGCCGGCCCCCAAACCGAACAAAAATACGAAAAAGGCGTTAAGAACATACTTTGCCATGAGATTGTTGTCACAATCCACTGGTCTACTGGTTGTTGTTGGTTCATCAGTTGTTGAAGGTCGGATGGTTGTTGTTGGTTCATCTGTTGTTGAAGGTCGGATGGTTGTTGTTGGTTCATCAGTTGTTGAAGGTCGGATGGTTGTTGCAGTTGTAAATGGGCTGGTTGTTGTCATATCGGTTGCGGCAGTTGTAGATGCCCCTGTTTAACCACAAAGTGCAATGACCAATCCATTGATAAGTAATAGTTGCGTATTACCAAGTTTGGATGGCATTACATCATGTATGCACAATGTTACCTGTAAAAAACGTGAAGTTGGCGGAATAGTTTGATGAGTCGAAACGTGGTTTTAAGGTGACTGTGTAAGTTGTTTCGGGTTTCAAACTGCCGAAAGTCGCCTTCTTGTTTGTAATGGAATTATAACTGGCCACAAGCGCGCCACTTTCATACAGTTTCACGTCGTATCTGTATTCAACTAATGATGGAAAGATTGTCTTCCACGAAATACTGACAAAATTGGCCCCTCTTCTCTCTGTTCTTATCATCACCGCTGGGTCTCCTGTACAACAGATTTAAAAAAAAATCCGTTCCAAAACGAAGGCGGTCAAAAATCAGTTTACTTTTTTTCGGTAAAATGTAACGTGGTAGCTGAACAATGTACCTGTACATCCACTGTAGCAGAGACATGAGCTTCCATATTCGTTTCTACCACAATAGCCCCCAACGCCGCAAACTGAATAGGATGAGGTCTCACATACACCTGCAACAAACAAATGGTAAAAGTCACATGGAACTTGTCATCGCAGCACAAAATTCGCCTACCTACACAAATTGTTCCATTACCGAAGTAACCCAAATTACAAGCACACTTAAAACTTCCCGGTGTGTTGGTGCATACCGCCTCCTCGTGGCAGTTGTGCGTGCCCTTTGAACATTCATCAATGTCTGAAAGTGGTAAAAATATTTTTTTTAAAACAGCCATCTGAAATGATATAAGGCAAGATTTGCTAGGATATTGCAATTATATTGGCAAGTTATGTTCTGTCGATGTTGAACATACGTAACGTGCCGATAAAGTTATCTTGAATTCTGCCGTAAGAAAAAAGTATTTTGGTTCTGCAAAAACAACAAACGCGGTAATTTTTGCCAATAAACAGAAATCCCACCATATCACAAAGCTCAAAGGTAACATTTCGAAATAATAATTACCAACGCAATCGGAACCAACAAGCTGAAATCCCGATCCACAAACGTCACTAGTTGTCGCTGGAGAGTTTGTTGGCTCATCCACGAAAGGTTCTGAAAACAAAAATCACGGCTATGTATTTTCAATTGCTTCTTGTGAAAAAAAGCACCAAAAAGACTACAGAAAATTTAATCTACAAATCTGTGACTGAATTAATTTGATCTGTATTGTATACATAATTAAATTGTGCATTAGTCATTTTAAACAGTGGTAGGTTGCTGTTTGACTGTGTAGTTTGAAATTAACCAAGCAACAAGATCGACCTTTAACTGTTACTTACTTGTCTGAACACTTATGCTAGCGTACGACGAATTTCCTATTGTGTTGTGAACTGTGACAGATAAATTGTAAGTGGTGGAAGGCTTCAGAAAAGAGAATCCGGCCTTTCCAGCAATGTGCTGCTCATAAGAAGTGTCGTCACCGGACAAAAAGACGTTAGCAAAAACGACATTTTCCGTATCCCATGCAAAACTTAAACCGGTGCTTCCAATCCAAGTTGATCGAAGGTTGGTAATGACTGGTGGTGTCGCTAAAAGTACAAATATTTGAACCGTTGAATGTAGATTTTATGAAACAACCTGAGGTTTAGTTTTTTGGCGATAACTTTTTTACTTGTAGTTCCATCGCAGGAAACATTATTCTTTTGTTTGTATATTTATGTAGAATTTAGATTATTATTCGTATCATTTAGACAGTGGTGTATAAATAAAAAGCGACTCGTCACTTTATCCAACATGTTGTAAAGTAACAAATGCCGTCACACGCGTAAACAACAGATAACAACAGCATACTTACTAAAGTTGAGTTCATGATAACTATGATCTCCATAGCAGTCACCGACGGAAAAACATCCAGTGCCTCCGCAGTGCTCTAAAATAAAAATAGTAAACCAAACCGAAACATGGAAATGGCAAATGATTTTAAACTCACGTGTACAAGTGAAGCCATCACCAACATAACACTCATCACATGTGCAAGTGAAACCTCCCTCTGTGATGTTGCAGTGGGAGTTATTGCCACAATTATCACAACTGGATGTGTTTACTGGAGGAACAGCAGGATAGGTTGGAGCAGGAACTGAAAATCAAAAATACGGTCACAGAGTGATGCTCTTTGTTTTCATAGATTCTGCAGGTTAACGTTCCTTCGGATAGATTTTGCTACATTTTATCGTCGATCAGGATGTTGACTTATTGTGAAGTGAAAAAGTTTCGTCTGTTTCAAATATTTCTGGCTGAGCATCCCCTTTATTGTCTTCTTATTGTGAAAAAAACAATAACAAAAGATTTGAAAAGGGAACATTAGAAATTAAATCAGTTTTTTTCAACATTTTCGACAGCTCTTAGTTTGAGAAGGGATTTGAGAAGCAAACAAAAATGTTAGTAAATAGATGCTTCTAAAAGTAAATTGTGTAACAGGACAGTTGGAAAACTGCTGTTGACTTATAACAGCCATGAGCCATTATTGATTTGTGAGCTGCAAACAGTGCACAGTATTTCGACCTGTAAGCTGGTGGCATCGAACAGATGACGTGAGGCATGGCTTTTAACCCTGTTACTCACAACAAACTGGAGTGCCGTAATTTGTCTGCACTAGCCTAAACGGCCAATGTCTTGTCACCAGCTGCCCTGATGAGACCTTACAAGTCGAAACAGTGTTAACTGTCTGCTGCTGTTGACTTATTTGCGAATAAAGCCAGACAAAACCTTGTGCAGCTGTGTAGAAGCCATTTTACACAGCAACGTCATAAATATTCGTCCACTTGCATCAAATGCACTTACGTGTTTTAATAGTTGTATTTTTTTCGCACTTAAATGGGAATTCCACACGGTTAATGTCATCACGTGTTCGGTGTCCGGCTCCAGATAAACAAACCCAGCCTGGATTGTACCAGTGTAATAATTTGCCACACCGGGGATTCTTGCTGAAATCCAGTCAGCGTTGCTGACAGTCCAGCCGAAAAACAAACTGTTGTGAGTTCGCCATAGCAAGTTGATGTTATGAATAACAGGTACATCTGCAAACGCAAATAAACAGTAGTTAAAGTACCACAGGCAAAAATCCCGGGGAAGACGGGGTATTTTGACTGGGGGGACAACTGAGTACTATTAGGCACGACATACACATAGCATTCCTAAAAAGCAAATGCAAGAAAAGATATAGCAGTTTGTTAGTTGTGTTTTCTAGTATTCAGAATAATCAGTTACCTAACAAGTTTCACCTATGATAATGGATATTGTTGTACACCCAGATCCAATCGTAAGCTTGAAACATTGGTTGTTGATAAACACTCGGTAACAAGTTCATTCAAAAAGGTTGAAATTACAAGCGAGTTGACAAACGCCGTAGAGACCTTTTAATTTTTTTTTAAACACGGACAATGAAACATACATATACACCGACAATATCTCACCGTCGCTGGAACAAGACGATCTCTGGCAGAAGCAAGTGTAACCGTTCACACCGTTTCGGCAGGTTCCGCTGCTGCTGCAAGACTCGTTACAAAAACCTAAAAGCAAATATCGTTTGGATCTCGGGGCACCAGAGAGAATATTCCACCTAAACTACTTTAACAGGTTATAAAAGTGATTGCAACAGACGAAGTAAATTACAGGAATGTGGACTGTGCTTGTACGCCACGTTTCATATTAAGTTAGTTATAAACAAACAAAGCAAATTACCTCTGCAGTCGTAACCATCTCCGGCGAACCAGTCTTTACATTGGCACGTATAACTTCCATCAGTATTGATGCAATTTGCGTCAACGTGACAGTTGTGGGTTCCCAACGCACATTCGTCTACATCTAAAAAATGGTTGCCGCCTGTATTACCTGGTGATAAATCTGGTCCACTTCAAAATTCTTTCACTAATTAGCTACATAAACACCGAACTCTACGGCAACTATTCGTTTGCAACTGAAAACAGTTTGATTATCATCAGACCACGACTTACACAAATATAATACAGTGTCTATCAAAAGCGGAATGTAAGTCCACAGGTGGCATTTTTACGTGGATAGGTTTTTGCATTTAGATGTATAGTTACCCGGAATTAAAAATAAAAAAATGTTTTTTACCTTTACAGCTATAACATATTGCCTAAACTAATCATAAAAATACATTGCGAGTTTTAGCGGAACTGACAAATTTCTTTTTTATCTTTAATATGTAACAATCAGTTCTAGCTTTCCCTGTGTAAGTCATAACTTACCTTGGCTAATTGCGGGCGCCAGAACAGCAAATATTATCAAGAGGCTCAGAAACATCTTGTGACACATCGACATGTCTTGAAAACTCCAGCAACCGAAAATGGTGCAAATGGGGGAGCATTGAGATAAACTAGGAAACAGAAGAAAAAGTTTTTTGTTGTATTTGGAGAGCTGGAAAAACCCTTGTTGTTTTTCAAAACCGCTCTAACGTTGCGCAGTGAAGCGTTATGTTGATGCCATTGAAGCGTTTTCAAAGAATGAATTGTCGGTTTCAGATTACGTGCAGTCTAAACACTTTCCTAAAACATATTACAGCAAACATGTTACTAAAAAGGGTAAACTATTTTGCCGCGTGCAACGTAATAGCTTGAATCTTGACTACAAAAAAGACACACAAACTTGTCTATTGCTGTGGAACTGTTTTGTTTAAGTCCTGTTTTCTCATTTACCAGGTCAGGTGAGCAGCATTAGTGTCTGGTGATTTTCCACTGAATGGGGCTTGTCACGACATTGAAGAAAAGCCTATGTCAAGCGTGACCTTCGAGTTTAGAATCCTATTATGGACTGTCAACACAAAAGATTTCAAATTGTACCCAAGCAGCAGACCAACGTGTTAACTTGTACAAATTTATCCTGCCACTCTCTGACCGCTTAACGATATTTCATAAAAATAATAAAAAGTAGAATAATTCGCAAGCAGTGGTTGAACACTTTGTCGTCGTTTTGTAGATTAAGTGTATTTCAAACTCAAGTTATAATATTTGGGTTTATTTTCGACCACAGTAAACCATTGACGGAAATCGGTTTGAAAACTACACGCGAAGTAACTGTACGAAGTGAAATTGATTGCACGAACACATTGTTGGCGCTAGGGGCAAACAAAAGTTCCGCAAAGATACAAAAATGAAGTTTCATGCCATGCTATTCAAAAACAAACAACTCATGTGTTGACAACCAAAGTTGGATCGATAGTTCTTCGCGAGCGTGGGGAATTCTTACCTTGAAAGCTTCGTGCGAAGTGGTTGAAGGTCACGGTTTGTTTTGTGAAAAGGGGTTTTCCTCAGTGATGTGCCATTAGGGCTCCTGTGATGTGAAACCTCATCTTTAGTGGAAATCTAACCTTCATTTTAGTTGGTATAGCTTACCTACCAAAGTGAGTGTATCCCTTTCAGCAAATTGTTTGCTGCAGTATTGCTCGAAGAAAAGTTTGCGATGCAGGTGATCTAAACTGACTTGTACGAGACTCGTAAGAAAAAATGAACCTGCCTCTGTTATGAAAAACCAAAAATCTTTTATATCTTGCTGCTGACAAACAAATCAACCCTAGTGTGGCAACATGGTCGCAAATCGCGACCCGTTGTCCACTCGTAATGTTGAGTGGCACGGGGCAGTTTTTTATGGGGGGTCACGCCGAACGTTTCGCCCCCCTTTCTGTGACAATCCGTGTCACGTGCTTGCGGTGGAAAACTACCACAAACTGAAACAGATCGACCAACATACTAGATCAGCGCTTTCGGGGTTGTGAATTTTTGTTGGCAGTTTGACAATGCGCTCGAGCGGATCTGAAAATCCCCCAACAATATTATTAGATTTGCTCCATTGCTGAAATCTGTGGGCTACATGCCCCTGGATGGAGATTGATTAGCGCCCTTCACAAAATTTGTCACCTGTT
>QXVZ01008030.1:0-17963 GCA_008931825.1 Phallusia fumigata
AAAACATTGTAATTGACATTGGTTGGTATTTAATATTGGTAAAAACGTTTGTGGTTGGTAACAACTTTCTTCGTGTAACGGTGGTCAGTCCCACCTAAAACCTTGGGCATGCATACTTTAACCTGTGCCCGGGGGGCTAATTCAATAGTAATGTGAGCAAACACACAATCCTAGTTTACTTTCAAATTTACCTGAGGCTACCACATCTGAGACGTTTCTTCGCATCACGTAGGCCATGTTGCCGAGCACAGAGAAGACAGCGAACCCCGCTATGAATGACGTCATGGAACACGTGACCGAGAGGAAGATCACGTGCCTGCGAAACACGGCGGTTGTCACGTGACCCAATATTAACAGATCTTATCATTGACATTGTGATGCAAGTAACTAGTTGTGCTGTAGGTGCACAAGACCAGGCCCGCCCTAAGTAAAAACATAACTGTCGGGCAACTTATAATTAGTGAATCCATTGTATTGCAAAAGTTTCGACAATCGCTTGTGTCATCATCAGTGTATAGGTGAGTGTTACTGATTAAATCAATGGTAACCCAATGTACCGTCGTTTGACCTTGCGGCATTTTACCACCGCCGCTTTAAAGAGGGGCACTTAAATTTTGGGTCATATATTATTCTTTGCGGTGGTCCAAAACATCAATGAAGGAAGGAAGATACCGAACATACGCCCTTCCTTGTCCTTGTAAAAACTATTAGGGTGGTTTAATGATATTGTGTACCATATGTTGTAAGGTCACAGCAAGCAGCGCCAAATTGGGGGAGGAGCAATATTACCAGGGGTAGCCTAACTTGATGTAAAATTTTGAAGGGCCTTTTCTACCCCCCTGGCTACGCCTATGGATCACAGGCTAGGGTTACTGGTTCAAACAAAACCATCAACCCACCAGTATATCCCAAACCAACCCACATAAGACATTGTTTAAACATGTAAGCCAGTTTGGACGATCGTATGGTTCCTTATGGTGCTATGGGGTAAAACAAACTGGCGACACACTGTAACGTCCGACAAAAAAACAAAATACCTGTAACAATCCAAGTTAAAGTCGTTGTAGCTTCCAAATGCCACCATTGCAGTGAAGCAAATTGCATAGGAATAACACACCTGGCTACAGGCCTGCACCCAAACCTAAAAATAAAATGTGTAAACACAAGTGACGTTACGCCTGATGACGTCAAACTGACTACGTGACGACGTCACGAAAGCTAATCGATAGAAAACTCGTTAAATTGTCATGTATATACCATTACGTATATGTTACACAAGCATATGGGTGGAGTAATAATTGTACGTACTGTTGGTTCAAGAAGTTTGGTCATGTTCGGCTGTAGGTAAAACTGGACACCCTCAAGAGCGCCATCCAGTGTACATCCACGCACCAAAAGTATCACAAGGATAAAATACGGGAATGTAGCAGTAAAATAAACGACCTGATAGATGAAGAAACATCCAAAATTTAAACTGTTAGTATTTTCACATGAAATAATTTGCATTCATAAATGTAAAGTAAACTTCCTTTTTCCTGGTAATAAATTAGCAATTTCAACGACACCACAAACAGGGCATTCAGTTCTAAACAGGATTTCTAATGACCTTCCGTTTCCCCCTATTATGTAGTATCTTTTTATGCACTGTAATGAAAACACATTAAACTTAGTTTACGCAAAGTTGTTACCGGATTAATAATATGCAAGTTTAACTGCAAAGCATACGGTACACACAATTTACAGGTGAGACAAGCGTTGAAAAGGACCTGACAAATCAAGAGTCTAAACGACTCAAACATCAGGACTTGCGAGGCTTTGTTCGTGGGTGTGAACAAACTGCAGAAAAGGTCTTTAAATTGTACATTGAGTGATCAAAAAGCACGCATTTATTAACGTCCGCGCGCCACATTAAAGTGTCATGGCCAATTTGGGTAGTAGTTCTGGTTTCTTGTTGCGTGTGTTACTGATCCTTATCTACACATAACTAGAAGATGAATAATCAGTAGAACCAGGCCCCACAAGACGCAACAAATGAATCGTAACCTGGGAACCACGTGAGCATAACAAAACAACCACACTTGAAACGGCAGCAAAAATTAGCTGCGCCTACCCCTTGCAAACAGTTCACGGTGGTTGAGTTTTCAAAGCGGTATCCGTTGGTAAAGCGCTCATTGCGAGTCAACAGACTTCAGTTTTGTTATCCTCGGCAAATTTCAAGAACTTTATAATGCGCTGTTAATCGCTTGTAAAGTTTCCATGGTACCACGAAAAGGGGCGTAACAGGGAACGCAGGCGAATGGTTAAAGCGGGTAAATGCGGTAGGGTAAAAAAAGGCGGAAAACTAATGACAACGTCGGTTTTCTGCAAAAGGAAACGTTTAATTGGGAAAATTTGTTGAGCGCAGTAAGAGGAGTAGTTTGAGGAATTATGACATGAAAGAAATTCGCAAAAATGTTATCGTTACATCTTCCCTAAATTAGAAACGGATAGCATTATGGAAATTGGTTGAAAGAGTACAAAATATGCAAATTTCTGCAATTAAAAGCGACAACGTTTTTGGAGAAATGAATACGGCTGTTTTGGCTTTGTTGATTGCTTCATCGCAGTTATATCGCTTGTTTGTCATTTTAAGCAACCAAACAAAACAATTACCTTTCCAGACCATTTTACGCCTTTAAATATGCAGAAGTAGATGGCGATCCAGGCGGCTGCAAGGCAAAGCACCATCGGCCAGTTTTCCAATGTCCCCAATTCATGCAACCCGGCCGATTTTCTCAGAACATATTTGCTGAAACATATAAAACGTATAAGACAACAGTGGGTGTAATGAAAACATAGTACATTGCATTCAATAGGTTTTTAAAGCTACCAACAGCTGCTGTGTATTATTAAATGTAAGCGCGCTCAGTGATAATTCGGACTAGGGAATCGTTGAAGTCACTGAATTCTGAAGGCTTAAAGTCCCAAAGGCCGCCGTGCTGTTTTTTGCGACATGACTCATTAGGGATGGATAAGACACGAAAACAAGTTCGTGACCATGCTTATCAAGTATCAACCGCTTTCGCCGCAAAAAAACACGTTACGCTCGGTAGCAAGTAAAGCCAAGCTGTTTGTTCACGCAAGTACATTCCTTACTGCGTGATAAACAGCACGTTGGATGATTGCATTCGGCCTGAACAAGAGTGCATTTAGCGCAGTGTTTTTAAACTTCAGAAATATGTGCACAATCGCGATTTTTATGATGTCCGACCCCTAAAATTTACTCAACATCACCTCGATCGATTGGAATTCAGTAACGCTTTGTGCGTGGCAAATTTACTTTAATTGTTACATGTGATATCACAAAACAGTACTGCGTGCTTGTGCCACAAAGGGCGCAATCAACGCTGCACATAGAATCTACATAGAGCAGATCAGATGTAGCATTGACTAAGAGAGATCCAAGACTTTTAGCGGACCTCCAAAGATAGCTTTACAGACCCCTAGTGGACCCACTTCGAGAACCACTGGTTAAGCGTTATGAGAGCCATTTTTGGCCTGTTTTACAAACAAACTACAATGCTGTTGGTTTTCGGAATCCAGAACAGTGGGGAAATGAGCCACGGATGTCGTTTCGACAGTGGTGACAGGCTACAACTGTATCAGTTGCATTAATACAACTGTATCAGTTGCAATAAGAATACAGTGCGATTTTCCGCACAGCCGATAACACGGACAGCAAACAATCAGTTAACCCGAGAAAACTTACTCCCAAAATTCGATAACTGGTAACACACTTCCGTTGACAGAGCTTTCGAACGCTCCCCTCGTGACGTTTTGCGAGGGATCAAAAAGGAATTTGTCGTACGGAAGACAAGAGTTCGTATTCCACCAGTTCTCTGCGGTTTATAAATCACTCAAAATAAAACGTGTTGTCGCTAAGTTGCGTAAACAGCAATTCATTTACCACAGTGCATCCAAGGCAACGCAGTTGTAGTTAGGGAGTGGACGAAGTAAAATATCGACCAAGCCATAACGGTGATGTAATAAATATTGCTGTACAAGACGAGCACTGTACAGCCGATTCCAACACCCTGAAAAACATGGTTCTTGGTTTACAACAGCAAACAGACAAACAAACGGACAGACCTTCATAATCGGGGCGATTTTCCACATTTTTATGGCAGCTTCGCGAGTGTATTGGCCCATTGCAACTTCCAGAAACAGTAGCGGAAATCCTCCAAAGATAACAAATGTCAGATACGGGATGAAGAACGCCCCTGCAATCCAAAAACTTGAACATACCTTCACACTGAAAGTCATACTTGTTTGCTTACCTCCCCCATACGCATAAACAATGTAAGGGAATCTCCATATGTTTCCGAGGCCGATTACAGCACCGAGATGGGCAAGAAAGGACTGGGCCTTGTTGCCCCAAACCTGCCTGCAATAGCACGTTTTCATGTTAACATTAAAGTAAAAACGCATAAAACAAAAAAACTACTATTTTTGTCACTTTTTAACTCAATCAAAATGTTGCACTACTAGTCCAATTACCTGGCCTTGTGCCCTGTAACACTGTGGCTCTTCTTCGTTTGAGTTTCCACGTCTTTTTGATTTAGTAAATTTGTCGCAACTTCCATCTTGTATTGCTGAACACCTAATGTGCCTCGCTACTCCCAACTAATAAATGCTAAGGCACCTGCAAACAAACAAGAGTATTTCCTCTAGAAGTTACATCGGCAATTAAGTTAATTTTTGAAGATCTGAATCGTTGGTCGAGCAACGTCTTTTGGCTGAAGAACAAGCCGGCAAACACTCTGAAACGACACTTCTGGTTTGCACATTAACACCACAAAACAACTCCAGGTTGCAGCTGCGTATATTGTCATGCGTACAGACGCGTATACTTTCGTCATTTAAAACAAATATACGTAAACAAAAATAAAATATCACAGTAATCCAACAGCGCCTAGGTTAAAGTCAACCAAATGAAGAAAAATAACATGTGTGTCATACGATTCGTCAGAATATGTTCCATGGAAAACGTCAAACTAAACTGTTAAGCAGACTTCGAAGAATTTACACACACTTACGCGGAAAACTCATGAAGCGTGAAATTCTGGTAAGCGGCATCGCGACTTAATTGATGCATAATAAGCTTGTACATTTGGGTCCGTTTTGTTGGTNAAGAATTTACACACACTTACGCGGAAAACTCATGAAGCGTGAAATTCTGGTAAGCGGCATCGCGACTTAATTGATGCATAATAAGCTTGTACATTTGGGTCCGTTTTGTTGGTTTGTAGTGGTGCCAACAAAACAGACATGGCCTATTTTAGAAAATTTAGAACAACTTATCAGTTGAAACGATGTCACCAGGTCTCGGGCGCTAATATGTACTCCTAAACCCAAGCAACGTCACTGTCAGAGGGCAAACAATACAAACAAAGGCAAGGTTCTGTAGTTGGCCAGCCGCAAACAAGGAAAAACAGACTGTATTAATACAATCTTGTACAGTGTACACCTTCCTGTCTGCCGCTGATACTGTGTCAATACAAGTTCCAGCAGCCGCGTTCTTTCTGCATCGCCCAGTTTACTGTCTACAAACACGTGCCCGCTTTGTAGCTTCTCACATACAACTACAGTTGCTGTTGTTTCGTTTTGACCAACAGGTTCTAACGGATCAGTTTTGCCACAGTTGTGTAACTATTTTCACCATAGTTTACCAACGAACTTAATCATCACTGTCGCAATGTACAGTCACTGGAAACGCCAGCTGTCCAAGTGTAACAATGTATACAGCTTACAAATTGGGGCATTTAACCACGCGTGGGAGAGTGGTGTCGACTTCTAGATGATCTTGTGAAATTCAGAATAACTACATCATCTCATAAAACACATTTACAGGCTTGTGGAACACGCACGGTAGTTTACAATACTTTACACCTGTCCACTCCACTCCCAAGCCTAATGGCTAACTACGTTTGCCGACTACCAATACTACAACAGTTAGGTACATACTATGCTATCTGTCCACATCAAATACTTAGCTGATGATCGGTATCTCATTACACCTAACCAGTCAACAAATGCGGCGTTCTAACAGCGAAAGGACAACATTCTACCTTCAACCAGTCATAATGGACTTTGTACGCGCGTTACCAGCAGATTTTAAAAAAGGCAAGCACTTGTGGGCGTGTAGTGGGTGGGTCTTCCAGAGGTGAGGTGTTTGTTTTTACATTTGTGAATTTAGGAACACCACAGGTTGCTAGCTAGAATGTTGTGTCACCTCTTCGTCCATCTTAGATACATTTGCATTAGGTAAAACTGAAAGAATGATTTGTTTTTTAGCCTTGCGATTCTGAATACTTTTTGTCACGCCCTGTAAACTGTCATTGCGAACTTTGTTACGCCCTGTGCATTCATGTGGTATGTTATCACATTCTGGAAAAATCTGAGGTAATATCTGCTTCTTGTACCGTCGCTTGAAGTGCAATTAGCTTATAAGTCTGTTGCGAAATTTAACAGCTATGCTCGATACAAGTAAACGTGTATTTGATATAACATCGGTTGCCTTCGTAAAAACCTTGCACAGGACTTCTCCAGACAAATCCTTACACCCACCATTCCTCTGGTGTTTAAGGCACGTTTGTTTTTAGACAATGCCTCGTGACAACAAAATAATTGGACCCGTGTGTTACTTGACAAACGATCAATTAAATGGCGATGGTGTAGAGTTGGGCTGTGATCAAGTTTTCAGGTGAGCCACAGAGCTAGGTGATAAAATTTTTGTAAAAAATTTACTTTGTTAACGCCGGCCTACGTGCGCTGTTTGGTTTGGTCTTTGTTTCTGTTGGACATTTTAGGTTTGGGTTTTCATGATAAAGCTGTTTAAAAACTTTACAGCCATTTTGAGCAGTTTTGCAAGTTTATTGAACCTTATGTAATGACGGAATCCTAAATTCAAAGTGTTGTGTAAAGATGTTAAAGCACATGCATTTGATGTATTTTGCAGTACTTTTAACTAAACTTGTTTGTGGCATGTTAGGTTTATGCACTTGTTTTTCGTAACATTTTCATGTAGGCTTTTGTTACACAGTATTTCTGTCGCCTATGATTGCGGGTATTTTGGAGCAAAACATTGAACAACAATGTGACGGACTGATATCCGCTGAAGCAAATAGCTGGTCAACTTTCTATGCCCGCTTCCAGCTGCACCTGGTATGTTTATACATATCTTTAGAAGATCTTAATTTCTAGACGAAAAGGTTAGCGATTTTGCTAAAAAAAACTGTCCGTTTAGCCTTATGCGCAAAAGGAAAGTCAGCATCCTGGATCGTGTTAAATATTGAAATTATTTCCTGTGGACAAGAATAGCAGTAGGGTACGGNCCGCTTTGTAGCTTCTCACATACAACTACATTTGCTGTTGTTTCGTTTTGACCAACAGGTTCTAACGGATCAGTTTTGTCACAGTTGTCGTAACTACTTCCACCATAGTTTACCAACGAACTTAATCATCACTGGCGCGATGTACAGTCAATGGAAACGCCAGCTGTCCAAGTGTAGCAATGAATACAGCTTACAAATTGGGGCATTTAACCACGCGTGGGAGAGTGGTGTCGATCTTGTAAAATTCAGAATAACTACATCATCTCACAAAACACATTTACAGGCTTGTGGAACATGCACGTTAGTTTACAATACTTTACACCTGTCNCAGCTGTCCAAGTGTAACAATGTATACAGCTTACAAATTGGGGCATTTAACCACGCGTGGGAGAGTGGTGTCGACTTCTAGATGATCTTGTGAAATTCAGAATAACTACATCATCTCATAAAACACATTTACAGGCTTGTGGAACACGCACGGTAGTTTACAATACTTTACACCTGTCCACTCCACTCCCAAGCCTAATGGCTAACTACGTTTGCCGACTACCAATACTACAACAGTTAGGTACATACTATGCTATCTGTCCACATCAAATACTTAGCTGATGATCGGTATCTCATTACACCTAACCAGTCAACAAATGCGGCGTTCTAACAGCGAAAGGACAACATTCTACCTTCAACCAGTCATAATGGACTTTGTACGCGCGTTACCAGCAGATTTTAAAAAAGGCAAGCACTTGTGGGCGTGTAGTGGGTGGGTCTTCCAGAGGTGAGGTGTTTGTTTTTACATTTGTGAATTTAGGAACACCACAGGTTGCTAGCTAGAATGTTGTGTCACCTCTTCGTCCATCTTAGATACATTTGCATGAGGTAAAACTAAAAGAATGATTTGTTTTTTAGCCTTGCGATTTTGAATACTTTTTGTCACGCCCTGTAAACTGTCATTGCGAACTTTGTTACGCCCTGTGCATTCATGTGGTATGTTATCACATTCTGGAAAAATTTGCGGTGATATCTGCTTCTAGTACCGTCTCTTGAAGTGAAATTAGCTTATAAGTCTGTTGCGAAATTTAACAGCTATGCTCGATACAAGTAAACGTGTATTTGATATAACATCGGTTGCCTTCGTAAAAACCTTGCACAGGACTTCTCCAGACAAATCCTTACACCCACCATTCCTCTGGTGTTTAAGGCACGTTTGTTTTTAGACAATGCCTCGTGACAACAAAATAATTGGACCCGTGTGTTACTTGACAAACGATCAATTAAATGGCGATGGTGTAGAGTTGGGCTGTGATCAAGTTTTCAGGTGAGCCACAGAGCTAGGTGATAAAATTTTTGTAAAAAATTTACTTTGTTAACGCCGGCCTACGTGCGCTGTTTGGTTTGGTCTTTGTTTCTGTTGGACATTTTAGGTTTGGGTTTTCATGATAAAGCTGTTTAAAAACTTTACAGCCATTTTGAGCAGTTTTGCAAGTTTATTGAACCTTATGTAATGACGGAATCCTAAATTCAAAGTGTTGTGTAAAGATGTTAAAGCACATGTATTTGATGTATTTTGCAGTACTTTTAACTAAACTTGTTTGTGGCATGTTAGGTTTATGCACTTGTTTTTCGTAACATTTTTATGTAGGCGTTTGTTACATAGTGTTTCTGTCGCCTATGATTGCAGGTATTTTGGAGCAAAACATTGAACAACAATGTGACGGACTGATATCCGCTGAAGCAAATAGCTGGTCAACTTTCTATGCCCGCTTCCAGCTGTACCTGGTATGTTTATACATATCTTTAGAAGATCTTAATTGCTGACCTTACTGGCCGTTTAGCCTTATGCGCAAAAGGAAAGTCAGCATCCTGGATCGTGTTAAATATTGCGGGCTGCTTTTAGAAATTATTTCCTGTGGACAAGAATAGCAGTAGGGTACGGTGCGTATTGAGTTGTACGTATCTCGTTACGAAGAGTGTAACCTGCCAAATGTCAAAAACTGAAACATTCCTTTCGATAATTTTTGCTGCGTACTATATCACCGTACCTAACTATCATCCTTGCATTGGGACGTTAAAACAAAGTTTGTGCTTGGAAATACGGTTCTCGTAAACGAACAAGCCACTGCATGTGCTATAAACCGTTCTGAGCTATAAATATGACTTGCATCTCCTCCTTTGAAACCCGAGCGCTACAAATAATTTTAGTTGCTTGCGCTCATCCGGCAAAGGACAAAAAAGTTAGTGTTACAATTCCGTAACTTACTGCAACTGAAAGTGGCATGTTTCATTTACCAAAAGCGTTATCGTAAGTTAGATCTCCATAACATTTGTGTCGTTCGTTTATTCACGGTTTTGTGTCAACCAATACCACAGCAAATACTTCCGAAACTTATGAAGTTTAATCTACAGAATAAATTATGCCAAAATGTTCTGAAACAACCAATCAGTATCGCGAATCGATTAATTGTTCGATTAACAAAAGAATCGATTAATTATTAATCACTTAACGAACAACACCATAATTCACAAAATAGGAAACTGGTAACCAGCACAATATTTTAGCTTGAAGCAGGGCATTTAAAACGCAGAAACAGCAGAAGCGAGATTTTGTTTGTTAAAGTATTTATGGGAAACCCAATCAGATAAAATGCAAAACAATGTCAGCATAATATAAGCTGCAATTAGATTTTGTCAAAAATGCAGTTGTGAATGTTTGTTATAGCAGTAATTTTTAGGCCTACATTGCCACTCTACAGTGCGCCTGAAACACGAAACAGCACGTCCTAACAGTGGACAATGATTACAGCAATACATGTAATTAACTTTTCTTGGCTACCAAGAATTAAGCGCTGTTAGCAACATTCTACAAGAATTAGGAATTACAGCAAGCGGTGTGCGAACTTGAACCACTTTTTTCGTTTTAAACGAACTTGGGTGTGATTTTAAACCTCGGGATGTTTTAGCTGAATAGTTTCAATAGGAAACTTCACTTCTTGATCATCTTCTTTCGGCTGCAGCATCGAACGCAGTCTCTGCAAGACAACCATGCGTTGTTAAAAAATGAATGCTTTTTTTTCAAAAGATCTATGCCACTGTCTGTTATGCAGTGCCGTTGAAAAGATTCTTGCGTTAAATAAATGGGCTCCCTTATCAATTTAGATTGTCGAAAAACAAGCAAAATACAAGTAAACCGGGAGAGTTTAGGGGACCAACAATTTTGAAAGTTTTTGGCGAAAGAAGTTTTATTTCTTCTTTTGTCCCGAAATGTTCAAGACTAATAGACTACATTACTTCGTGGTGAATATTATTGCATTGTCCTGCTATATGTTTTAGTTTATATGGCTTCAAATTATGATTTCATGCCTTACCTCTCTCCAAGTTCCGTTGGTTCTTATAAAAGTTCTAACAAAGATGAACGGAATACAGATGATCGATGACAATGCGGTGAACCACCCGAATACGTGCGCCCAGTCTGGGTATTCGTATTTTCCGTATTTCAATGGTGAATAGTTTACTCCGTAGAAGATAAGTATACCCTGAAATCACGCACGGTTATTTTCCAACGAAAGGTTTTGGCGGGCTTAAACGTGATATTGTGTAACCGTTAGGTGACGCTGGCTGATCGAAAAAATTTGAAGCTGTAGTTGAATTTCTTTTCGAAATTGGTCTAAACTCAGCCATCCCGTAAAAATTCTTGTTATCTCATAAAGTGGTAAAAGCGCCACAAAAACTGTTTAAATATTAACAGATTGCCAAATCGAATATAGTACAAGTGTTCATATTATTTCACTAATATTTTAACCTAGTAAAGGCCTGTTATAGAGTGAACCCATTCAAACGCAGACATGACCAAAAAAAACTCGATAAATTTATACCAGCATGAGAGCAGGTGCAATAAACTTGTAGCAGTATTTCACGTAGGAGTTGGGGCGGTATCCGATCATGTCATTGATGTTGGCATACAATCTATCAGTTCCGTACACGTGACCAATCGCAATTGATTCCAGACAGGCCAGGATGAGAAGGCTGAACCCGCTAACAGCATAGTTGTTATACAGCTCAAAAAGATAAATTCCGCACTGAAGAAATGCAGATTGTTTAGGTAAATATTGAGGGTGACTTAGACTAACTGCAGGTTCAGATAAGGCAGATGACTAAGTTGTTTCACTTGGTCTTATTGCTAGTAAATTTTTTTGGCCTTACAAAAGGCCACAATTTGTCACCAAAACAAGCAACTATGCAAACCATAGAGTTTCAAAAATGCGTTTTCTCGAAAAAATTACGTGTCGATTCTATAGCTACGGTCTCATAAATTGAAAAACGTAATTTCATGTCTGCTGTAGTTAGGAAAAATACTAAGAGTTTTTTAACATTGAAATTTACTATCCCACTAATAATATTTGTCGCCTACAAGTCACCCTAGTTGATCCAATTGCCATATGTTAAGTACGTACCCCCGTGGTGAGCGGTAGACCAATCAGAGCGAGGATAATGCAAACAGCAAGAGTCAGCAACCTCTTTCGTTTTGTTGCTGCAAACGTCTTCGGCCATTTGTCGATGGTGCAGGATATTATTGCCTCAACGCAAGTAAACTGAAAAATACGCTTCGTTTATTGTATATTAGGAGGTCTAAAAAACAGCTATGCTGTGAGACAAAGTAACCTAAGAAAACAATATTTCAAAGCCATGTTAATTAAAGAGTCAANATTGTTCAAACGCCCTCTTCGTGTGCGATGCAATGGCTGAACTGCATTTCCATCGAAACGTTTTTTCTTTTAAATTTTGTAACGTTTTTTTTTATGGTTTGGAACCAACAGTTCCCTTGGGATAAAGAGTTGGGCATAGATTTAAGATTGAAATAACGCAATTTGGAATCGTGTAAGTGTTTTAAAATTTGTGATAGAAAAGAATGTCTCCGTTTTGAAGGACCAGATCGACGTTCTTCTTCGGGATTCGAACCCAGGTCTCTACATTACCTTGCCAGCTGAAGAAGCCCCCTTACAGCAACAACCGTAGACCAGAATCCACGAGATGAGAAAACTTAACAGCATCGGGTAGTTTGTAATGGTTCCAATTGCATCGATTCCAGCCGACTTTCGCAGCACGTAGTGCCTAAAAAAGTTTAGGATTGCAGAAAAGAAAAAAAACTTAAGAAAGAACGAGTGTTAATCATATAATTGATTTTTTTGTTGATAACTAAGGTGTTTTGCAGGCGTGTTGTGGCAATTTCATAAGTGACGGATCTGGCTGCATAACCCTACTACTATTTATTGCTTCGCCCCAATGGCCCGTCATTTACTTGTAGTGGTGGCGAAGCGGTTTGCTCCTGCTTGCACTACACCCCTTATGTGTGGTCATCGCAGGACAATATTGCACTGTTGGTGGTTGCAATAAAACTGTGCGTTTTGTGAAAAAAAGTCCACATACGTTTTTTTGACTTAGATTCTCGGCCAAAGATCTGGTTGATTAGGCTAGTATCCAAACCCATGTATTATGTTCACGTGGTACTAGACAACACTTACTGCCAGAATTCAGTGATTGCGTAAACTCCATCCGTTGCACCGCCTTGTCCCACAAGAGAACCATTAAGAGACGACGATGCATTGCTATGGATTTTGCTAATGGATGAATACAGAAGGCAGCTGTTTGTGTTCCACCAGTTATCTGTAATTAACCGTTTTTTTGTGGACATTAAAGGTTTTGCAATAATTGTAAGTCGAGACAGCAACCAATTATTGTGGAATAGAGGTCTGTAGAGGAGCTTTTTAAACAACAAGGATGTCGTGCACGTTTTATTTGGCTGTGTTGCTAAAATTTACCGACATTTGCATGAACTGAATTAAAAATTGGGTATGGCCACTTTAACTCATGTTTTGTCAAAATCGGTTTGAAAAATCTGGCCCGTAAAAAAAACTAAATGTTCGTTAATAAAACCGGTAAAAAATACAGATCTTTTGATTCGTCTTACCGCATGTGCTCCACTTTAGGTCACCCAATGTAAAACTGTGTCCAAGGTATAAAACCGACCACGCGAGCACCATGATGTAATACATAGAGCTGTAGAAGCAGAGTATAATCGAGCCGTAACCGATACCCTGAAAATGAACACGGCGTTTGAGATTACGATTCCTTCGCAGTAAACGCAGTTCATTTTTTTCATGTGGGATTGCCACTAGTATAATCCTAACTGAACCTAAATGGGTTTTTTTCTCGTGTGATAAAAGATAAGCCCGCGTTTTAGAAACAGCGGCAGTGAATTGAAGTCGTTCGTTCGAAGTTGGATGAGACAAATGCAATGTCACTTCCTTAATCTCTGTGACAAACAGCTGCGTAAATTGAGTGGACAAATAAGTTAAAAAGTTCAGGAATTCCGATACAACCAAACCTGGTTACAACAAGTGTAGTTATCAGTTCGAAATCCCATAAAAGAAACTCGGTTTAAATGCGGAAACAAACTGCTACTACATTAAAACTGTTTGTCTTGAACCAATATCTGGCGACCCCCTTTCCTAAATTGTTAAATATCAATAGTCTTGGCCTCAGTGTTGTCTTTGTGTCTCACCTTCAATGCAGGAACAATATTCCACATTTCTATCACAGATTTCTTTGTGTACTGGCCAAGAGCAACCTCCAGGAAGTACAGTGGAAAACCCGCAAACACAGCAAACATCATATATGGAATAAGAAAGGCTCCTGCGAAGAAAAAAAGAGTTTGGAAGGATGGCTATCAACCCACAACTATGAAATTGGTAATTTTGCCTTTTAATGTTAAAATGTTACAAACACTTTTATGTTAAAACATGCATGTTAGTTTTAAAAAGTTTGTTTCGTTAGTGAAGTTGTTAATGACCTACGTTTCCGGAGGCTAAAAAACGTTATTTCTTTTAAGTACTGAGCCCCCCCCCCCAAAAAAAAAAAACATGTGCATCACATGTAATAAAGCGCTCTGTAATGTTGTAAAGGTTTCAAATTCATTCGGTCAAACAACAAAGAATGGTAAACAGTAGTGCACTGTTCGGTGGAAATATTAACACAGACCTCCGCCGTTGACAAAAGCCAGATAGGAAAATCTCCACACGTTTCCTATTCCCACCGAATAGCCGAGAAAAACCAGGAACGACTCACGACTGCTTCCCCATGAGTCACTGCATTCAGAAACAATCTTGTTAAAAAATAAAATTATCACCGTAGAACGCGATCAGATCGCGTTTAAAAATGCAGCAGGGAACGGTTTGGCCACTAACTTTCCAATAGGGTCGCATCGAAAAAAGTTTATTAAAACTCCCAACCATGTAGTTTGATTTACACCCTACCTTATATTTGCATATTGGTCTAAATCGCAAAACAATTTTGCAACAAAAAGCCGAATAATGTTTCCATTTTCTAGCGCCACTCCACAAAACGTTTGGATTAAACAGTGTGCTATCCAACAGGCCTGTTGCAACTACTGCTCACCGTTTGTTTTCTTCCTCCTTTGGCGTCGAATTTGGCAACAGGCCATCCAGTATTTTAGGATTATCCTCCACGCTTAAATCAGACTCGCTCATTATCATTATTTAGTGAAGAAGCGTCCTTAACACTAATGAAACAGAGAAACAATGATATGTTATGTTTGTTGGTTTATCATAAACCACCAGTATCGAACAGTGCCAAACGAATGTAATACCATCGGTTTTTCCATTGCAAATGTTGCGGCCTAACCGTTTGGTTATCTCCCTTTAAAAACGCTTCATATTTTACGCGTAGCACCTGTAAAACCAATGTCAACACGCATCACTGAAACACAACATAAAACTGGTACAAAATCTGTCAAAACTCCAGCTACGCAACATCGACTGTTGCACTGTATTTGAGCCTTATTGCCCTGGGGATACGTTGCAATGCCACTTGACAGGGCCCAATGGGCATTGGCTTTTATCATTTGACCCCTATTCAAAACCATTTACACAGACCGCTATCTTGTAATACAATTTCAATTAACCTTTTACCTTTTGCTGTAATATTTCTGCTTAGTATTGCACTCCACCAACAATAGCCGAACGCCACTGTGCCAAACTCTCTGCGAAAAACTCGATATGTAACGTTGTAAAACTTGTTGACCAATCTTGTTAACACAGCAGACTTTTCCACCTTGGTTTTATGAGTTACGTCTTTTACTGTGTTCGATGTGAAAAACAATCCGCCTTATCCATATGGCACTTACTGGTTCTTTTACCTATTATATGAAAATTTGTTACTTCCTTTCGCCCCGGTATGCTAAATAGGTTGAAAAATCTCACGGTTCACTAAAGCTTGTTGTGGTTTTCACATTAAGTGACGGCGATTTACAAAAATGCGTGGGAAAAATGCCTTGCTGTTGGGAGGTCAATTCCTTTATTGGTCGTAATTTCAAAACAGATTCGCCAGTCTAGTAATAATTTGGCTCATGAATCTAAAAGTCAGGTAATACCTAAATTGGTCGTAAGAAGTTGGCGGTGAAAATCAAAGCTGATTTTGTTGTTTTATTTGATTTGAAGATTTGTTTTATAACCACACGGATAAACACTTTAGCACTAATCACGTAGTCCAACTCCATGCAAAAACACATAAATTTACAAGATTGCAGCAATGTACAAATTTGCTGGTTACTGAAATCAGGATTGGCCCGTAACCTCAATGATGTTATTTGGCTCCGCTATATATTTGCCGTTAACTCTTTAGACGTCAAAATGTGCAACGTTGCCCTTTATTGTTAGGTGATTCGAATGGGCTTATGTGAGTACGTGACAAACATGTTTTTCAACTCCCAAAATCATATGCGCGTTTTATGTTGTGCCATAAACAAGAGAGGCGCACCTTAACGCGAAGCTGTTGAAGTTTATGATTTTTGTGCAATGTGACACGGCAGTTTAAATACAATTTTTTTTATCCACAAAAAGTGCAAACTAAGCCCTTGTAATTGTCTTCGTGATAAAATTAAAGCATATTGGCTATCCAGTTACTTTTCAACCCGCCTGTTTTAAAGAAACAAATCACACAACTAAACCCACGTTAAACTCAAGAAGGCTAAGAGTAACCATCTTAATAATCTACACGTTTTTCTATTTCTCTGATGTTTACAACGTGCTTTGCTACACAGCGCCATCTACAATTAGTGAAGTTACAGCATGTGCTATCGCAATCCGGCCAAACCACTTCATAATTTAACGTTAAACATTTCCGATTAGATATTTAATGCTTCGTTGTCGTCACGTTTTTTCTCATAACTAAACAACCCATATTCGAAAGGCGGTTTCCTGTGAAAACCAATTGTTTAGATCTCCATGCTAACGTTGTTTATGACCCGTCTTCCTTCTCGTCGAGTGCTGTCCTGTCCTGACACGATTTTTTGCCAATATGTTATGACGATGAAGACGAATCGGTTTATTGCCTGTCAGCTTACGTTTTTAAAAACCTTTTTAGTTAAGACAAAAAAATGTGTCCCCCTAAATAAAGCAAAACTGTCGTAACAAATAGCTTGCACCCTGGGCTGCATTTTTCACATCATGGGTCCGGCAAACTAATGCTGGATTTAGGCCAACCAAAAAGCAACTACGGGTCACATTACGTTCTGGTAACGTGATGCTTGGGGCGAAGTCACAGCACACCATAAAAACCATCCAAAAAAAACAGTTAATCGTCTTTAGTTACAGACCCAAACGTTTTTAAGTTATTGTCTCGAGACAGTTAACTGCTTTTAACGATTTAAAAAAAATCGACAATCATAATTTGGGTAACAAACATTCCCAAACGAATTGATGTTCTCTAACAAATAAATGACATTTAAGGTTAGAGGTACAGTTGAATTGGCTATTTGGGTCTTTACACCTGAGAATTAAAACATGTGGTCAGTACACAGCGCGGCGTACTTTTTTTCTGTACGCACCTACTTAAATAAACATACGATTTAAGCGTTTTGCAAGTCTCCTGCTTTTCTTCAGTAGTCGATTTGCTTAAAGGTCACTCTAATCTGTAGCGGCACTGTGCTGAAACTGGACAAAAGTTCGGCTGAATTCGGACAAAAGTTGATGCCCCCAGGCTTGTCACCGAAATCGCCAATTACGCGTAAAACGGAAAAATTTGTAAAAACGCCCATTTTGGACCACCTTCAAGCCAACTTTCATTTTTTACAAAACTTTTATATTTTGCTATCATGCATAAACGCCGATGAGAGATGCGCAGTTCCTAAAACTCGTTGCGGCGGTTTTAATTTTGTAGAAATGTTGCGTTGATCATACGTTTTCAACATTCCTAAACTTTCTCCTGGCCATACATACATTGTTGTGTACGCTACGGATATCTGATCCACACGGTTGAGAAGTTGTGAACAAAAGGGATTTTCGCCAGGGCCCTCTTTAAGCCTGTACTCGTTGTCACGGAATGTTGGGAAAAGGATTTCTTGCGGAAAAACCAGGTCAGCAGTCTATACCTGCCTGACCAACCTTAAACACAATTGTTTGAAAGAATATTGCCTTAGTGAGTGACGCTTTTTTGGAAAGCACTGGACTGTGTCTTTTTACATCAGTTTTGTTCCATAGGGCCACATGAGAAACAGTAAAATATGTGGAGGGGCGGCTT
>QXVZ01008046.1:0-15119 GCA_008931825.1 Phallusia fumigata
TGGCCTTACACCCCTCCACGTTCGTCGCAACGTTCATACGTTAGTTCAATTTTATAAAGTGTTAAATCGCGTAGGACCACCATATTTACAAAGCTGTGTACCCCAATTTACTAAAAACTTAGTTAAACATGACCTTCGAAACCCTCTCAAAATTCACCCCATTGCCTGCCACGGCAATAAAAAATTTAACTCGTTTTTTTTGCAAACCCATTCGATTATGGAATGATCTTCCACAAGAAATTCGATTCACAAAGTCCCTTTCCGTTTTGAAAAATAAAGTTCAAAAGCATTTGTTTACGCATCCTGTCAGACATTTACACCTACGTGGACCTTGCCCCAAGATAATTGCCATTCATTGCATGCTTCGCCTTGGCCACAGCCCACTAAACATCAACCCCAAGCATTTTCGCCACTGCGCCTGTCATGCCGTCGAAACCACGGAACATTTGTTTCTTAACTGTCCCTTATCAGTTCGTCCTCGCCACATTTTGTTTTCCGCGGTTTCAAATATTTTTTTTGAAAACGTTAAGTTCGAGGCCTCATTTTTTCGCAATCTCTCTCCACATGCAATTGTTCGTTTCATGCTTTTTGGTCATCCTGACTTAACTAAATCAAATACCTTGTCTCTTTTCAGTTAAAAAAAAATGTATCCAAGGTTTATCAGAAAAATTGGACCACTTATTCGCTATTCATGCATGAGATTCGAGGCAAAACATAAAACGTTGAAAAATATTGTATGCAAAGGAAACAACTATAAAAATTTACCTCATTCAATAGCCCTTTTGCAACAATCCTGTAAATGGCACTGTACGCAAGACAAATGATTTTTTTGCACGATTTGCTGATATCCCTGAAACATCAGATTGACAAAATTGCTGTTGATGGCCTTACCTATTCTGTAAATTTGACTGTGTGCGTTGGTGTTTCAGCAGATGATGTGCCAGAATTTATAATAATACACAAGATTGGTGTAGATGCAACAAATGAATGTTGGTTGGTTGGTCGCAAGATAAACACTATATTTTCTTGAACACTTTCATGCATTGGTTGTTGAAATTGGTTCTGTGTGTATTTATGTGTGCCAAAGCCAATTAACACATCCACAACCTCTATCTCTTCAATCACCATTTGGTGTATTTTTGCAAGTTATTCGGCCAAAGTTCAGATTGGAACAAGTCGAGAATGTTGGTGTTATTGAGTAGCTGAAGACGTTCTTGGTAAAATTGATGCTTTTTTGCTGTTCAATGTCATTTAAAAACACAAAAATTAAAATAATCAAAGAGAAATGAGTGAGTTGAGTTTGAAAAAAATTGTAAGAAAACTACCCGAATTCCTTGGGTACAGTACCAACACCATTTTACCCAAACGGTTTTGGGTAAACAACTTTTTGCCCATTATATTTGGGTAAATAATTTTGGGTAATTCAACTATGGGTAAAAACCAATGGGTATCAAAACATTTTACCCAAACTACTTGGGTATGTTGCCCTTGTACCCAAAGTCACCTAGGACGTTTTACCGAAATTGGTTTACAGTGTATCTTTCTCCGTCTGGTCCTTGCGTCCGGTTTTAAGAACGACCAAGCGAGTTTAAACTTAACCAACTGGTGAACCATGAAGGTGCGTTTACACTACACGCGATACGCCGTGCAAGCGACCGACTGTTTACAGTTGCACTGTTGATTGCAATTTTGCGTGACTTGCATTTTTTTGCTTAATAATTGTTTGTTGTATCGCACCAACGCGTCGTCATTGGAAACAAGTTGTCGCTATTATCTATAGTAGAGTCGGAAGGAAAAAGTAGATTAGTAAGATGTTTAGCAGCAAAATAAAAAGAAATTTAGCCTTACTGCTGGTTGCCAGACGATTGTCGTTAAAAACGTTGGTGGGTCCGTCCAATGGTGCAACGAAGGTCGGAACTAGGTAAGATAGGTTTAATTCATGAATTGTGGTGGTCAGTTGAACTGTTAGGCATTTCGGCTATGTTGCGAATTTTTCGAAGACCTATGCCACTTTGTCCGTGTAGGGCAGATGTGGTTGTAAAAGCTTGTTGTGTTTTGCACAATTATTTGAGGTACTCCTACTACGACGACCGGGAGGACAGACAAGACCTGTTACTGATGGTAGTTGGCGAGAGGAGGGTCATTTGAGATATATAAAGGCAGGGAAGTCAAAGCTCCGATGCAGCCACAAAAGTGAAGTTAACTTGACAGTGTAAATTGGTGCAAATAAAACACACAGTGCTTTGAAATGAAGAAAGATGTAGAGACAATTAAAAATGAAGTAAACGCATTGGAGCAATATGGAAGACATGATTGCTTGGAAATGAAAGGAATTCCATACACTGATAGTGAATGCACGGATGAAATTGTCATTGCTGTTGCTAACGTCTTGGCATCACAATAAAAAATAAAACAGAAGCNCCTGCGCTGCCTAGTTTGTCGGGGTCAGGTAGCGAACAACCGAGGCAAAGATGTCGTGTTGGACTACAGTTTTAACCACCAACTTCACAACTACCGTCTCGATCAAAGAAAGGAAAAACCCAGTGGTAGATGCAGCGCCTGCTGCAGACAATCTGTAAAGTCTTGTGTCAAACTTTTAATTTCCTGGGATTCTAGAAAACTTATATTAAATACATACTGCCAAAGCTTGCTTTGTGGTCGAGTTTCATCTTTGGGGATGTTGGGCGTCGCTCTTCCGAGTTTTATGAAAAAGTGCAGAAAATATGAGACTTCACCAAAGCAGGATCGCAAAAAATCACGCGTCCACAAACCTCGGACAATGTTTGTTTTTTTAATTTTGTGACTGCCACTTTTTTTAGCAATGATTTCACTATCATGAGTCAAAACAGCGCTAAACCGAACTATCCAAGACCGCCTAATTATTTCCAAACTTGTTTTAGTAACGACAGAAAGCTGAATTTCGCAATAGCTTTTGCAGTCGCGCTTTGCATCGCCATTGGACCAGAGGACGTAGTCGTTGAGGAGGCAAATTTATGCGGGATAATCGAGCAGTGGCTTGAAACAAAACCTACGATCGTTCCAAGTAGCTAGACGGGACAGGCACCACACGCAAATTCCAGCATACTGCCATTGCAGGTTAGATGACTACAGGCAGTTCAGCATTGTGTGCAACATATGCCAGGAATGGTAAGGAGCTCTTCAAAGAAAATTCGACCCTTACCGAAGTGCTTTCAACCATCGATGCTCTGCTTCGTATGTATTTATGTTTGCCTTGCACCATATGCGAAGCTTAAAGATCGTTAAGCGTTTTGCGTCGTATCAAGACATATCTGCGTTCCACAATGACGCAGAATCGTTTCAACGACACTCTTCTAATTAATGTACATAAAAATGTATTGGAAGAGCTGGATATCTGTTCCATTATTAACAAGTGGATCAATAATGACAAATTCGAAAAAACAACATCTTTGCATTGGATGGCGTACTGATGTTTTGTACTATAAAAGTTCGTTGTTTTATTTGACAATAAAATTGCCTAAAAGTTTGCAGTGTGGAGAGAAAGAAATCAAACATTTCCAGTAAAGTTTTATGAGCAATGTGCTAAACAACGTGTAGAATTCAAGCCCCCGCTCATTTAACCTTTCAGTTCTCATCTTGCAGAACTAGGTCGGATTATAAATTTACGCTTTATTTGATCCACCATATATTCGAATTGAGAAGCGGTTTCAAAGGGTCTTGGACCGTACCGTTTTTAAACTGACAAATGTCGTTGCGTCTGCGAATTTTCTAGTAACTTGGATAGGTTGCTTTGAACATCGTGTTTAGAAATCTAGATACGTCGTGCAAATGCGGATAACATTTTGGCTTACGGGGAATCCCAATATTCATCCCCACACGGCCCGGTGGGTAATTCAATGGGAGTTATTCGAGAGCAACAGAAAAAATGCACAAAAAAGTTTTGAAAGCAGTGAAGACTATTACACTTCGTTCTGTAAACACAAACAGAAGAACAGTCCAAAAGGAACATAGCTTGAGAGAAACGAACAGCCAATCTTCAAGATCTGTGTGAAGAAGGCTTTTGCGTGAAGTCGCAAGTCGGTTTTACCCAAAAACCTAATCAAAACTTTGGCGGGCCTTTCGTAGCACAATTTAAAATCATGCACTACCAACTACCAATGTGCCATACACTAAAATGATCTGATCATGGTTCAGTTGCTAACAATAATTTATCACAGGGCTGAACAACGCCCGCAGGACGCAATCTGCAAAGAATCGGAAGTGGCCAATAATACACGTGTTGATTGGTGCGACTTTCGTTGCGAGGTGATAAAATAGAAACAAACAAATATCTTTGTAAATCGGGTGTATATTTTGTTTCTTTCTGTATGTTTTTTCGTAATTTTAGATCTGCACATGGGAACCACTAAGATTTCAAACAACAATCGGGGGACCTGGCCACAGGGTGTCCAAAACAAAGCCGTGCTCCAAGCACAGGCTCGTAGCATCCCGCTACAGTGGGTGTTCTGGGGGAATTGGTCTTTGTTTTCTTGAGTACATCCTGACTGGGGACCAACAGACACTTGAAGGAGTCATCCAAAATCATGGTTTGCTGGGAATCGGGGATGGTCCGACGAGTGGAGGGCCAACAACAACTTAGGAAGTATGTAAAGCAGGTGCATTTTGGCTACAGTCACAGGACGATAATTGAGTGTAATGCGTAGCCGTTTCAGGCATACCAGCAACAGTTGGAGCAAACGATTTGAAGCAACAAAAGCTGGAGGTCAAGTCTGACATAAATAAACCTGCACCCAATCCTTTGGTTATGATTACATTTTTTATTCATTGTAAGCATGTGCAGTTTTTGTTTGTGCACAAGATTTCTTTGTGCAAGCTTGTACAGGCTTTTACGTCATACTTCGTTCAGTGTTCGTATTACCTATTTCCTTAATTGCAAAGTTCGTGTTAACAAAGACATGCTCTTGGACCGTAAGACATTTTAAATGATAAATGTAGAAATGTTATTTTACCAAATAAGAAACTTTTTGTTGTATAAAAAGTTTTAGTTTGATTCTCTTCATATCGCACATGCGAAATTTGTTTTTTGTGGTTGCACAACATTTTAATATAAGTTGGTATTTACTGATTAGAAAAGAATTAGTGCAGCTTTTCACGAATGAGAAAAAGTTGTGCGAATCGTTTAAATTCAAGCAGTGCTTTCGCATGTTGTTTTAGTTTTTGTTCTTTGTACTATTTTGTTCGACATGGCAAAACAAGGAAGTCGTAGGTTTTAAAAAGTTGCTTCAACGTGAAATGCAACAAAAAGAAGTATAAATTATCATTCGTTTTTTACTTATTTGCCGTACCACACCCCTCGTCCCTTTGTCGTTGTCAATTGGGCCACGTTGCGACAAACAGTTTTCAGCATTAGTCGGTTGCGAGGTGATACCGCTGTCGTTGATGTCTTGCGACGAAATTCCCAGCTTCCGTACAGCATTACTTTTCTCTTTCTTGAGTTTGTTAAATTCCGCAGTAATCTCTCGTTTAGCTTCGTACATAGTTTGTTTCAACAAATCCTGTCCGCGCTCCACCTCGTCGATCGCTGTGTCAAGATCGCCCCGGTATAGAAAGTTGGCAGCGAACAGAATTGCTAGAGCCAAGTCCGTTGGCCTCGAATACATTTTATTGAAGATCTGTTCCATCGCCATTGTAAATTTAAAATGACTTGAAATGACTAAATCAGTTGATAAAAATGTTTTTTGTTTTACAAATGTGCTTCTACGCTTTGAAACAAAAAAGGATACAGAGTAACGGAATACGTGCGAACCAAGAACTTGTTGAGCAAACGTTTCACCATGCACGTAACTTAACAGTGCAGTTGTGCTAAAACTTTCCTGCGAACTCGTGCTTGGTTCGGTTCTGGCACACTTGGCTGGTGTTCCCTCAACAGGCTCTTACACCGTCAAGTGACTGGTTTAGCATTCTCTGTCAGCCTTCTTTTTGTTCAACGTCTTTTTGCATCTGATGATATTCGTCACTTTTCGCTCGCTTAATTTGCACTCCACAAGCAAACGTATGTAGGCGCGCATAAGTTCTGTGTTGTGCACGGCGCTGCCATTGTTTTTGAACACTGTATCCAAGGCCGCCAATCTCCGCTTCCTTTTTCAATTGTTGCCAACTTAGGGAAGCAGCTTTGAACGTACTCCATTGAATTATCTATAACAGGGCTTCCCACTTATTTGTCTGCGATACTGCGACCCATTTGATTTCAAATTTTTTCTGTGACACTTAACGTACAAAAGCAGTTCAAAACATACTGTTTATTAAAAAAGTACTACTAGAAAGCGGTGGTACTAAACACCGCATGGTACCGCATGATACCACATCATACCGCATGATGTCTTAGGAAGGTGTGTGAAACCCCATCAAAGGGTATAACGCATGATATCCCCATGGGAAATTATGGGACCCCATGGAAGAAAATGAGACCCCATGGGTGTGTACGAGGCCCCATGGGAGAATACAAACACCCCATGGGTAATATGAGACCCCATGGGAGTGTACGAAACCCCATGTAAGATGCGGTACCATGCGGTGTTTAGTACCACCCCTAGAAAGGATAATATATGCGCAAGCAGAAAAAGTTTTTCTGTAAAACATTTTAAAATTTTTTGTTTTCTAATTTTAATGTGAAATAAATAGAATGATTGGCAAATTTGCTTTGCACTTAGGCTGTTAAAGTTGCAGTTTCCAACAAGCTATTCATAGATGTTTTTTCGGCAATCAATGGAGAAAATGGGTGTTGATTAAGACTTTCTCCGTAAGCCAGCCATTTGGCATGCATGCAAACAAGTACACCTAGAATCTGATTGGATTTACAAAATTTTGTTTGTAGCAAATTGTTTGCCATGGTCTTAGCTTTAATGACATTTGAGTGTGTGCATACAAGACATTTTGGTTCCAAAAACAACATGATTTGATCGGTATCGTTTATTGCAATTAAAATCCAGTGTGCTCTATTTGAATTCCAGGGTCCCCTACTTTCGATAAGTTGAGCTACTGAGGTTGGGACAAAAAAAGTTGTTGCGGTTGGTACAAAGAAGCAATAAGTATGCATTAATAACTTTATCATACAACCAACCAATTTGAAATTTAGATAAGGTGTGGGTCACTATGCAACAAAAATCCTGTTTGCATCTTGGACTTTTGTTGAGTATGGTGTAATTCTAATAATGCTTTTACCTGGGACAGAAAACAGGATCAGGTATTGTTAAGGCGTGTGGTTGTCCATCTGGGTAAAGCCCAATAACCTGAACAAGGGGCTTCATAAGATTGGCCTACTTACCAGGTGTAGCTGAAAATTGATTTTTCGGAGGTTCATGGCTTACCGTTTTTATTGGAATTGCCAGTTTATTTTTGTGTCAATTAATCCTTGATTCTAGATGACATCATATGTAAGGTTTTTATTATTTCTTCTAACATTCCCAAGATAATTTTATTAGTTTTCTTTGATCAACTTTTCATTCCCAAAAGAGAGAATACTCACTTGTTGATTCCAGTGATTTGTCAAGAAAGGTTTTGTTGTTATTGCTTGTTACATGATCTGGGCGAACATCATCTAAACTAAAAATTTGTTTAATGGAGGATCGAGGTCTGTTATGTATGCATTTTGAAACACTATTATTGTACCTTATGTAAGCATCACAAGCAAATTTGTTTCCATTTGTGTACCTGGTAATAAGCAGATTTAATTACTACCTGTTTAAATTTTCTGGGAGAGATTGTTTCATAATAATTGTAATTTGTCCATATGATTTGTCTGATCTATATTTAATGTATAATTCCTTATACCAGGCGATTTTGCCGATCAACTCCATTGTTCGTCCTTGCTAAGCCAAGTGTGTTTTTGGTCATGATACAACAAAATTTATCTCTGTAAGTTCAAAAATCAGTGGTGCAACAAATTCATATCTATTAAATAAATATGTATATACATCTTTTTCCAAGTATCAAACAATGTTAAAATATATTCAGTACTGTTAAGATGATTTTCATGTTTGTTTCTATTGTTGCTTTTGATGTTGATCGTGAAATGCAACCATAGACTACTATAGGCTGGACTACACCGGCTGATTTATGCGTACAAACTAATTGACGATATCTTTACAAATCGGGTTCGGAATACAACAAAAAACGGAATGTACGTCTGAAATGTTTTATTGTTGTTTGTTTTCTATGAGCTCACAATCAATTTTGTTTCAAGCGATAGTGTGGTGTGGCAAATCCAAAGGATATTGAAGTTTTGTTATGCAGCACCTGGAAACAAAAAAATGATAGTTTAAAATCTAAGATCACAACTAGCAAGTGTCCCCTGCACCTCAGCCATTAAAAACTCTTTGATTTCTATATTGGTTACAGCCGCTGGTCTTTGATAATTTTTTAAAATAATTACCAGCATTTTGCATTTTTTTAGAAAATTTGTCTCCAAATTTCATTTCTTTTGTTTGTCCGAGTGCAAAATTACTTCCTAAAAATAAATTTTTTGTTTCAATAGGATTTGTTACATCTGTAAAAAAATGAATGCAAACAATCTAGTACAACTGTTAATGGTACAATATCATTTGTAGCATTAATTTTTTAAATAATACTAAGACATTATTAAATGTAAACAATAACGTTAAACAACATCTTTTTTCACATCCTTACCGCTATCTCTGTGAAATTTGCACAGTTCTTCGTTGAGTTTTGCGATTCGTTTGTATTAACAATTGTTTCTTTCTGTGGAGTTTGTTACAGTAATCTAACAAGCAGTTGTTTTTTAACACGGGAATTTGTTTTGTGGGCAAAATACATTTTTAACTAAAGGACTAAATTCCATTTAGGTTCTAGGGTGGAATTCCCCAATTGGGATTAACTAACAGATTATCTCTGACAGCGGTATTCACCAACCTGGATTATCCTTTAATCCAGGATCAAATAGTCCAAAATTTAATCTTGCCCTACCCCAGGTTTAACAAAGGATTAAGTACAACTAATTGTGGTTTGGGGTGTTGTAACAACATGAAACTTCAATATTTTGTTGAAAAGGGCCAAGCTTATGTATATTCATTTAAAAATTAATTAACAATTACAAATAAAATTAAAAAAATGTACTAACATCTATATGCATTTGCACTGCCAACACAACATTTTTGGTATTTTTTTATTGTTTAGTGACAGATAAATGGATGCAATAGAGGTTGTAGAAAATGTACATAAAGATGTTACAGATACCACAATAAAGCTAAGGGACAGAATTAACCCTCGAAAAATTTGATGATGTGGAATTTTTTAGTCGGTTTCGATTTTGCAAGGAAAATGTGCTTCAACTTTGAAATATAATTGAAGAAGACATTGCGCTCCCACAAAAACAACTACATTTTACCAATTTTGCAAATCTGTACAGCATTAGGATTTTTTGCAACTGGGCACTTTCAAAAAACTGATTGTGATCTTATAGGCATCAGTCAATCATCTTCATGTCGCATTATTCACAAAGTTTCAAAGGCAATAGCTAAACAACACAAACTGTTCATTCACTTTCCATCAAATGAGCAAATTCCAGATGTCAAAGTCAGGTTTCGTGCTGTAGCAGGTTTTTCTAATGTGATCGGAGCAATTGGTTGTTCCCATATTCCTATCACCTCACCTGGTGGAGAAAATGCGGAAATATACAAATTTTGTTTGTCGGTGGTCTGGTTCTACCTATGACAGCAGGATTTTTGACAACAGCCATTTGTGTTACCAGCTTGAACATGGTATAATCAATGGCCTCACGCTAGGAGATGGTGGATATGCCTGCAGAAAATACATGATGATACCACTGATAAACCCCAGCATCCAGGAGAGAAATTATAATCGATCACATATTGCTACTCGAACAAAAGTCGGCGCACTTTTGGTGTTTGGAAAAAACGTTTTTGTTGTTCGAGGATACCACTAAGAATTGACATTTACAACACACTCACCATTATAGTTGCCACAGGTTGTTTGCACAACTATGCTGTGAAAAGAGGGGAACTGCTCGAGGAATTTGAAGATCTTGAAGAAGTCAGTGCTCATAATTCAATAGCTAGGAACCATCTGTTGCTGGCAATGTGTTACGTGACCACATTATTGTAGAAAATTTTTGATTGATACAATACAATTACCTGAAAAAGAAACATTGCTATTATTGTGAGGTAACAAACAGGAAAGAACTAAGCTAAGTTAGTGAATAAGACAGTGCAGAACATGCATGTGAATAGAAAAAGAAAGAAAAGCATTACGCATAAAGTAGGAGTGTTCATTCTGTTTTAACCTTTTTCAATTTTTGGTTGTAGATTTGCATTTTGATTTCATGTTCACGGGTACGTTGCTCTATTTCCAAATCTAATAACTGAATTTTTTATCATGTAGTTGTTCAGCCTTTGACTGTTTTGTTGCGTCGACAATCAGTACCACTTCTGGTTTTGATTCACCAGATTGTGCTGACATCAATGAAGCTGCAAAACCACAAATCTAGAGTAATTGAAAAAATTAGAATATAGTCACTCTTACCTGAGGTTGAACTTCAGGCTCAGAACAATCAGTTATATCCAACACTGCATTGTCATCAAACTCGTTTGGTAAAGGATTCAAAACTGGAGACATTAGGGCTGTAAAACAATACTTTCAAACATATTTTACTGACTTTTAAAACAATTCAAATGATTTTTATGATATGATCACAATGGTGATGAGTTATAAAGAGGTGTAATAAAACTGAACCTTCAACTTGCTCTGAAGTGTCATCTGTGTTTTGTGTTAGGGTTAGGATTAGTTGTTCGAGGTAGCAGTTAATAAGAATTAAAACCGAAATCAAATGTCCAAATCACAAATATTAACAAAATGTTATATAAGGCTTGCAATTTCTCTCAAACTTTGATCAAAAATACCTACAAGTGCGTAAAATCGCAAAAACATACACTTTCATGATGTCAACTTGCATCACGATTAATTTAGGGGAAAAAGCCATTCGTCCAAGCCGATGATTCAGCATAATCTGGGATTAGACATTTGATCTGGATTATGTTACGGATTAACTACTCCCGGTTTAATCCGGGTTGATGAATACCCGCTAATCCAGATGCTTAATCCGGGACCAATTAATCTGGATAAAGTTAATCTTGCTTGGTGAATTCCATCCTAAAACGGTTATTGACGGTTTGGAATGTTGATGCTAACATACTGCCGACAACCGTTAAGAAACAGACAAAACCAGGAATTGGAGACCTTTAAAGTCAACCATTTCCAGAATTATGAACAAGGTATGCTGTTTGCAGATACATGTAGATTTTTTCAGGCTGTTAATAAAACCCCAAAATGGTCGGGGCCATTAACCAATCATTAAAGTGCAGTCTTTCAATTGCATTGTTAAGAAGTCTCACTTTTTGCCCTTCCCGGCATAAATTCAGGTGATGTCCCCCACATTTTTTTTTGTTTGTGGTGGCCTTGTAGCCACCACCATCAGGGCCCCTTAACCAAATCTAGAAAAAATAAAAATTAGTAAATGCAGAAAACAATTTGGATGATTAACCTTGCATACCTTACGTTTTTCTAAAACATTGTTTTGATTTTTGAAAATTACTTTCTGTTTTTCCTCTCTGAAAATGGCCAATAATAAGTATTTTAGAACAAAAAATTTATAATGTTTGGTGATTGCATTGAAAGTTTCTTATTTCCATCCGCCCCACATCTTTGCTGCACAGAGGACAGATGTTAATTTTTTTCATCAGATTAAAAACTCTCCTTCCCTCCGGATCCGATGAATTGTCAAAACTTGCACAAGCCCTAGAAGAGTGTTTGGTAACTCTTGACTCATCTGGGATATCTTGCATACATCAACTTTGAAAACATGCTAAATATAATAAAGCGGGTGCCGTTCACCATGCTTAGTCAATGGCGAAGACACGCAGTTGGCATTGAAAGGAGTGAAGAGCCTCGTTTCAGTCAGCTTGTTGAATTTGTCAAGAGTGAAGCTTACATTGGGAACAAGATGTTTGGTCGTTTGTTGGGTCCACGGAAGGACAAAGATGTGCAGCAGAAGCGAAACAAACGTTCACCGACGAAGATAAGAGCATCGACGAATGCAACGTCGGTTGCTCGAAGAAACGAGCGAAAGTATCAAGCACCCCTCAGAAGTCGGGATGTCTTTTGTGCAGCAAATCGCATGACCTTGCGAATTGCGAGGCGGTGAAACGAAAGGTCTTCGTTGAGCGAAGAAAGTTTCTTCGATAAGCTCGGCTGTGTGACATATGTTTTATGAAAGGTCATATAGCAAGAACATTTAGTTTGCGAAGTTCTTACACGATCGGCGGATGCCGCGGGAAACATCACAATCTTTTGCGCTGGACAGAATGAAAGACTTCCACGACTGCACCCGTACGCGAAGCATCTACGCAAGCGTCAGAAGAGACACCGTCAGCGTCAAATGCAACAATCAGCTGGACTTGCATGAGCACTCAATATGGTTCCGGTGAAAGTGAAGGCCGTTAATAGTAAGGAGCTAAAAACTTACGCTTTCTTGACTAACGACTGATCAAGCAGCTCGACGTCGGGGGGAAGAAGATAACGTACTCCTTGACCACGGTCAGTGATAGGTCGCAGAAGAGAAAGGGTTTAGAAGAAATCCGTACAATTGCACAACGTTTTAAGCGTGGACAGTTTGCCAGTGTCTCCAAACAGAGTACCGGAAGGGTCGCTTTGGCAGTGGAACCATTTGCGTGATTTGGAGTTTATTGTTTTGCCCTATGGGAAAGTCCTGTTGCTGATTGAAGTCAACGTCCCAGAGGTCGTGCGTTCTAAGCTTGGTTGGTCGCTTGTAGGTCCGTGCCATGGTCATGGTTCAGATAGTTCACAGGTACGTGTGAACTTTGTAACCTCGCAGGACGAAACATTGCACCAACAAATAAAATGCATGTGGGAAAGCGACTTTGGGCCCACCGCGCAGTCACCTGGACAAACACTGTCAAAAGAAGACAGATACGCATTAAAACAGACGGAAGACTCAGTTAAGTGTCAAAACGGACACTACCAATTGCGGTTGCCGTGGAGACCAGACGAACTTACCGAATAACCGTGCTATGACAATGAAGCGATTGCCACACTTGAAACGGCGATTGGAAAATGACTAGCAACTATACGTGAAAACAAACAAACGTTGGATACTTATCTGAAGGACGGCGACAACAATTCGGTGGATGGCGCTGTTTGGTACCTGCCCCATCACCCGGTGACACCCGCAGAAGCCGGAAAGGTGAGGGTTGTCTTTAATTGTGCCGCCAGATTTTAGAATTTCCGATCAACTTTAGTTTCACTTGACAATGTGTTTAAAGACCTATGATAATTCAACATACTTTGTTTTTCGATTGTCGAGGAAATGGAACAGCTATCAGGAATTAACATGGGAAAGCTGCATGCAGATGAATTTTAAAAAATAAAATCAAAGATTAAGTGGGAAGGAACAAAAGTTAATGATGAGATTTTAGATTAGCTTGTGGCACTTGTTAGCAAAACATATAAACCCCAATTTGGGGTTTTACTGCGCCTGCGGAACCTAATTGGAATGTTGAGTATTTGCTATTGCGCCAAGGCACACAAGGTTCAAAATGAAACATCAATTACAACACAGGGTTTAATATGAGGGCAACCATAGAAATCCGTAACACCTCCCCAACAAGCATGGAACGCCTGGGATTTCCTGGACAATATTCCGAGATTTCAGGGTCAGCGATCTTCGCTGGTGATGATAGAATTGGATCAGTCATTTTATCACTCTCAAGGTTCGGTTCATCGGCTGTGTTTTCATCTTCCGCGGTTTCGTAGCAATTGCTCAATGTGACGCCTCCAAATAGGTCCTCGAGGGATAACGCGCACATTAACGCTGCGAATGACATTTCGCCTACCCAGCGAGGTTGTTGATTGTGTCGAGGACCAAAATAAAGCGCGTAGCATGGATCCCAACTTTGTACGAATGGACAACTTTTTGCACGAATTCGTTAGGTTGCGATTTCGTCGCTATTCGTGCTTGCTTGCCTTGTGCTGTGTGGGCTGGAGACGGCAGCAAGGTGTCAATCTTCGTGCGCATCTGGCGATTGTTTAAAAGTTCGCTTGGTTAATACCCGCTTGCAGTTGGTGTTCGCCGGTAGTGCATTAAAAACTCGAGTAGGGCTTCTTTCGGTGGACTGGCTGACTTGCGAAGTGCCTGCTTGAATGTTCATACCAAGCGCTCAGCAGCCCCATATGTGGCTTGATGATAGGGAGCTTCTGTCAGGTGAACCATTCCTTGCTCTTTGCAATAGTTCTGGAATTGATCAGATACAAATATAGGAGCATTATCTGTCACAAGGGTGTGAGGATATTCATCGTTGCTTTCGCGGATATTGCTTGCGTCCGATGAATACACGGATATTTACAGTAGGCATCTATTAACAGTAACCAATTGTATTCCGTGAAGGTTATGGCATGATCCACATGTAGCCGACTCTATGGTTTTTCAGGCATCATCCATGGATGCGGAGCAACTTTTGAAGGGGCGTTTTGGTATACTGCACAGGTGCTGCACCTCCGGCAAAGATCAACAATATCACTGTCGATGTTTGGCCAGTAAACCGCTGTGCAGGCCAACCGTTTCATACGCTGCATAACGAAGTGCCCTTCGTGAAGTAGTTTTAAGATTTTGGGGCGAAGAATTTCAGGAATGACCACTCGTGCACGGTACAGCAGACATCCGTGACATGTGCTAAGGGATTCTGCAATTGTTCTATACTTCTCCACGGGATCATTAACTTTCACGCAGATTTTAGCTGGCCAACCTTCACGAGTAAAACGCATTACCTTAGTCAGAAATGGATCTTTGACAGACTCTTTCTGCAGAGAAGATGAATCTGATAGCTGAACTTGCAAACTCAAAGTTCGAATAACGCAAACGCTATCTTCATCGTCAGCACTTTCTTTTCCATCAAAAACGGAATCTTGTCCAACAGGTAACCGTCTCAGAACATCGGCATTCTGATGCTCTGAAGTCTTTCGGTAAACTATGTCGTACGAAAACTGATTAAGGAACAACGCCCAACGAGCTAAACGGTTGGCTGCAAGTGCTG
>QXVZ01008052.1:0-10324 GCA_008931825.1 Phallusia fumigata
ACTAATGCATCTCACAGATTATGTTGCGTTACTTACATAGTTAAGATTAATATCGGTAAAACAATTGAAACATTCCTCAGAATGTAATTTTTTCAAGTTATATTCAACTGCAAAACTTGTTTAACACAATTGATCTCGCGGCAAGCATTTTGGGGCTTTAACAACAGCTTGTAACGTTATGTCTTGAAGTATTCATATAAATATAACTGCTATATTGTGGAACTTCCATTGCCAATAATTCTGACCAACGACATCGCAACGGTCCAATTTGAGTGGTTTAGTCCTTGTGTTTAAAAATTGCTTTCAGAAACCGTTGGTTCAGCATCAAAAGCCTACAAGCTTTTTTAATGTTAAACGGCACCCTTTCCCCTCCATTTGAAACGCAAATGCCTGAAAATGCAAAAATTTAAAAACAGCTTTATTGAGTATTAAATGACCCAATAGGAATTTTATTTGTTGACAGTTAGTACATTAAAAGCATCGAAATGCGTTTTCAGTTTGGGCTGGTTTTATCCACTTACACCTCAAAAATGGAGAATTTTTAGATTTTGCTGGTTAGCTTTCGGTTAGGAAAGAGCAAGGATGGCAATATGGTACAGTGCGCAGCGAAAACCATCAAAAGGAACAACACGCACAACTCAATACGTACCGTACCGCCATCCTTAGGAAACTGTGGTTCAAATTACTTCATTTGTACATGACAGTTAGCCATCTGAAGTTGTGCTTGGACAGCTTTTCACCCCAGTGAACTCACTGGTTAACGCACAGGCCCAAAAATCTTTCAAAACTGCTATTCGTATATCAGTGTAAATAGCCTAACTCAATATGGCGTATATCAATGTAACTCCATTTGACAATATGTTTGTACAAAGTTTTATTTCCACGGAAGTAAATACTAGGCAGCCACTGTTAAAATATAAAACATCGAAAAAAACCAAAGCAAAATAACATCATAAGCACGCCTTAGGAAAAACAATATTTTATGTTCTCTTTAGCTAACTGACAGAGCTAATTGTAACTTATTTTTGAAGTTGGTTAACAAATCTTTTGATTGCTAGGTCAAATACGCAACTTCCAAAGCATATTTCCCAACATCAACAATATGTTTACTGCACAAAAATCAATTGCATAGAAAATGGGTAGCTGTAAATGCTATGCGTTTGTAACACACGGCTTGCAAGCACAGCGTCTTACTTTTTGTACAATTTCAAATATGTGACTTCCATCTTCACATTTCATGCGAACTCGCTTAGGTTGAATGCGCAATGGCTGACAGCAGAGACGTCCACTTGTTCTTGCAAACATTATTTTTTTGTTATTTGGTACATTAACAGCACAAGCACTGTTACACAACACATTAGTGTATCGCCGTTTGCTTCTGCACATTCTAGTGCGATTATGGGTAGCCTCTGCATTGGATGAGTGCAAAATATTCTGTCTGATCTCAAAAAACTGCTTAATTCTTGCTCCCCGACATTTTCGAATTCCTGTAACACAAGCAGTGACAATATTACTTTTGTTTTTGTACTATAAAATTGTTCTTAACAAAGCAGGACTAACAAAAAANTTTTTTGTTATTTGGTACATTAACAGCACAAGCACTGTTACACAACACATTAGTGTATCGCCGTTTGCTTCTGCACATTCTAGTGCGATTATGGGTAGCCTCTGCATTGGATGAGTGCAAAATATTCTGTCTGATCTCAAAAAACTGCTTAATTCTTGCTCCCCGACATTTTCGAATTCCTGTAACACAAGCAGTGACAATATTACTTTTGTTTTAGTACTATAAAATTGTTCTTAACAAAGCAGGACTAACAAAAAATTATTAAATAAAATTGCACTAACTTCTAGATCACGACATAATAAATGTATTCATTAAACTATTATTGTGGTGTGCATAACTATCAGAAAACATTTCACATTTTTTGGGTTAGCGGGTTAAATGAGTCTGAAAACAACCCCCACAACCATATCTACAAACTGTAAAAGTTTCATCCAAATAGATCTAACATATTATGCCAAGTGCATGGACAAGCTGCAGTTGAAGAAAAAAGAAAAAAAAAACAGGGTGAAAACAATATGAGTTCCCTTCAGGAAAAGGCATAAGTTTTGCAACTTACTATCTTCACAATGCTCTCCAGAGTAATGCCTGTTGCATTTGCACTTGTAGCTATTAGTTGTGGGAATGCATGTTCCATGATTGCAACGAGCTTCAGCACACACTTGATTCTGGCAGTATCTACCACTGAAGCCTGTGATAGTAGGAGGTGATTAATGTTTACGCTTCACAAAATACATAGCTGTTTTTGCACTGCAATAACTGTAACATGTTTACAATAAAAGGGGGGCAAAGATGCGGTGCCTTGAAATTCCAAAAAGTACATGTAGTAAAGCCAAATTTGCATTTGACACAGTTTCAAACAGAGATTTCTATGTCATGATTTTGTGAGATTTCTATGCAATGATTAGACCTACTATTGTTTACTGACTTTTAACTAGGATTCTACCCCAAATATATTTCATTGCACACATAGATCATTTCTGTTTTGACAACACGTTTGACACACATCTTGTTCGAAAAGTTGGTTAGGCAAGACAGAAATTTCATAAAGGATGTAGTTCAAAAGTCACAAACTAATGAACAAAAACAAAGCTTCACAATATCACATTAGTCATCACATAATTGTTTGCAGCAGTTCTTGTAACTTTCTAATTCCAGGGCAGACTAAAACAATTTTTGAGTCTTCCTTTAGCTTGAAAACCAAAAGCATTTAAAAATAGTTTTTGAAACAGTGTTTTTTTGTAAAATAAAATTGTAAAAATAAAGAGCAACCAATAACTAAATTTGCAAGTTTAGATTACTTTACCTTTAAAACACTGACACTTGTATGTTTGTTCAGAAGCTATGCAGGTACCCTGTTTACACATATGATCTTCGCATGCTTGAATAAGTCGTTTATTGCAGTTCAAGCCTTGAAATAAAGTTTAGGCGCATGATAACATTTTTAAGTCAAAAGAGCTTAACCACCCAGATAATAACAACAACATGTGTTCAACAAGTTAACAGTAGAGTACTATGCAACAAATACCTGAATATCCTTCATAACACAAACACTGTATTCCATATCCTTGCCTATATTCACACCTCCCATGATTTCCACATCTTGACAGGGAACAGGTGGAATCAGCAATATCAGCTGTACATCCTGGTGTAACTTGATGCTGGTCAGTTATGAAATCATTGAAATTTACTTCAGAACCGTTGATGTACAATGCACTGATGCATCCTTAAAAAAACATTTTTGTTAACGGTGACATAACAAAGAAATTTATGTGGATTTCGCCTGTGCATATGGCATAAGGGCATGTAGAAAAATCCAAAAACCAGGATAACTGAAGGGGTGACATTCTCATGCTAAAATTGGACACACACCACAACCCTAAACAATATTTTCCACACATACCATTTTCTTTTATTACAATGAAAATGTATTGAACACCTACATTACATTGGGTCCCCTGCTTTCCTTGGCAGTTAATGACATAATTGTTTCTGCATGCATAAACTTAATGGGTCCTCATGCACATGCAAAATGGTAGCCGTGTCATTATGCCAGGGTCATAACAAAACATTTGACATTAGGAATACATTCACGAAATCTATTCTAAAATGATTCCAATATTAATCTTCATGTCAAAAGCATAATTTATACCCTACAGTCACACTAATCAATCTGCTGACATGGTCTGACATCACCCACTGGCTGCGATTGTTGTAAAAATTTCAATGGTAACTTATGAGAGCAAGCCAAGGGTTACTATGTTAGGGAAAAAACCACACAGTACAATTTTACACAAACCTTTAAAACTGGTTGAATTTCTGATGTGTATCATTCGTTTAGCAGATGATAGTATCTGACTCCTAACACCACCTATATACAATGGTGTTCTTGGTTCTCTGTTATGATTTGAACTTGATCCAACATTTACTCTTACAGAATGATTATCATCAATTTTCATTGACACGACAGTAGAACGAATCATAACCTGAATCTAAAAAACATATTGCAATGAGCGCTACTTTTTTTAAACTTTAATATGCGCTGCACCCATCTGCATCAAATTTGCTTTTGGGAATGCTAGTGAAAGGGTGTTTCTTATATAACCTAATAAAGAGTGGAAATTCTACAGTACCATTCCACACACAGGCCCGTTAAAAAAAAGCTTATGTATATCCGCCAAATATTTTACACTGACTTCCTATTTAAACTCAAATAAACTCGACTCAATTTTTTTTTGTTTGATTGCTTTTGCAGGACACACAGGTCCATATGCACATGCAATGGGCCATAACAACCGACAAAATAAAACATTTTACAATAAACCAATCAATAGTCCTGGATAAGACCTTGAAGGTAACAGATGAAATGTGAAATTATGACTACAAACCTTGTGCAACTTTCCATCATTTACTGGAACAGTACTGTACAAAGTTGAACCTGGAAAGTTCCCCAAGTCAATACTAAGCCGAACATGGCCAGAGTAGAATTCAACAGCAATGTGCTTTGTGTTTTGCAAATTTCCTTTGTACAAAATGATGCCAAAAAGCTTCATACAAAAACATATTAATGTGTGAAAACTTTTATCCCACAAACATAGTTTATAGTTTACCTCAACCGTGGATAGAAAAACTGTGAAATTCATGTTATAAACTTGGACAGAATGCAATGGCACATAGCTTCCGTTTATCTTGAAGTTTACACTTGAAAGCTGTAAAGTATGTTCATAGCACTTTTATTATTGAAATCTCAATAAAAGGTTTGTACTAACCTTTTAAAAAATATTTATTTCAATAGGTTTAAAATATTACACAAAAGCACATTGCATTTTTTAATGAACAACTTTCCATTTTAATAAAAACCCATTATAAACACCTTTTGACATGTGTTACCACTGTAGCCTGGAGGACACCAACAACCATATTCATTACTCTCCGGTTTGTGATAACATTCACCACCATTTAAACAATAATTGTGAGAACATGGGTCATCTTGTACAAAAACATCTACTACAGGAATGCTGCAATTTTGACCTCTGTTAAAAAATGTCATGTTTCTGTTTAGAAATATTCATCCTTAGGTTGGTTTATCATTACAAACAAAAAACTCAAGTAATTGTAAAGAAGAGAAGCTGCCACTGCTTTAACTTCTTAAACAGACCATTTCAACAAACTATATTAAAAAATTGGAGCAGTTTGGTCACTGAAAGATATGTAACAACAGCAGGCCTGAGAGCACCAAATTTGTTTTGTACTCATGAGTGTGATGTAACTGCCCAAATAACAATGTTTTTTTTCAACGTCCGCATCAGGTAAAAGATTCAATCTCAATAAAAGTCATTAACAATTAGATAACTGGCCCTGGTTTGGTGTGTTGTAACAGCTGAACGCTAAGTGTTTCTAAAACAAATTGGACATAACATTATCTGAGACTAAGTTTTTTGTGTTTATTGGTGACAAATTAAGTAAGGTTGCTTAGTTCATGTCAGCCTGTGAGTGAACCAATGGGTGACCTGGGGTAAAAAATATTTAGTGCACTACTTCAGATACCCATTTACCACATGTGAAAATTTGAAGTTCAACCCTTTCTCGTCCAAAATGTGGAAACAAACTCGCGTTTTTCAGAAGAAAAAAAAACAGAAAACAATATGTGTCCCCTTCGTGGAAGGGAACCCATAATTACTATGACCGGAATTGAAAACCCATGGTGGCCCCCACTTGTCTGATAAACCTGCCCATCAGGTGTTTTCACATATACTTTAATATACATGAGTTTTGTCCCAAAATATTACCTGTGGTATCCAATTTACATGCAAAAAATGTTGGAATTTATTTGCTTTGTCTACTAGAGTGTTAACCCAAAGTTAAAAGTTTGAGTCAGGTTAACAAACTTTCCACTTTAAATGCAAATAATTACTGCAAAAATGTTCTTTAAAAGTTTAAAAGAAACCTGATAGAGGTTTGAACAACCTGTTAAGGCAGATTGAAGCTTAATTGACAAAGCTGATATGAATCTGTTTTCAATGTCCATACAAACAGGCTTAGTGTCATAAATTTAACAACCTTGAGCAACATTACCTCGAGGCTTTATATGTACCAAAGTATAGTTGACAATGGACCCATAGGTAACATAAAACATTTAAGCACTATTCTACTCACTGCAAATAGAACTAAAAACAAAACAGAAAACACCTTACCGATACATTTCATTACAGTTACAATGGTAACCTGCAGCAGACTGATTGTCAGCCTCACATACTCCACCATTTTGGCAATCATGATTTAAACATGGATAATCATTTTCAGAGCAATTTTGTCCAATGAAACCAGATAAACAAGCACATCTAAAACAAATATATTTGCAAACACAAAATAGTCAACACAACAGTATTTAAGACCACATAACACAATGCTTGTAACCTGTAGTTCATGGAATCCATATCCTGGACAGTGATACATTCTGCACCATTTTGACATGGATTAATAGGTTCACATGGACTTGAAAGCAGCTGATTACAATATTTTCCACTCCTGTAAAGACAAATTATGTGTAATGGCAAAAAAACATGTTGTAAAAACTGTAAATCTGGTGTTCCTTTTTTTACTTCACAAAACCTTTGTTCTATTTCTTCTATTGTTTACTTACCATCCTGGTGGACACTTGCATGAAAAGGAATTAACTTGATCAACACAAGTTGCATTTTCAGCAATACATGGATTGTTTTCACACTCATTTCTGTCAATTTGGCAATGATCGCCCTTAAATCCATCCTGACAGTTGCATCTTTCATTCAAACAAAATAATGGTCTTGTTAAATTGCATTTTCCATTTTTTTTTTGGGGGGGGTATGGCTGTGGGCTAACTGAGTCATTTGGGGTCAAAAGTTAGAGCTCTACATGCCCTTCTCCAACGAGTGCCAGTTTAAGGAAAACATTTTCTTGACCAAACAGTTGGCACATACCAGAGTAGACAGAAAAAAACACTAAAACATTGAAGGGATCACATAAAAACTTGCTAGTGTTGTTTAGCATCCAATTTTACAATGATTTTGCATAACATTTTGCAACAAAATTTAACAATACAAAATGTATGACAATTTAGCTGAATATTTTCGTGTTTTCTGATATTGAAAGAAACAAAAGCAAAAACAATACATACGACAACAACTTACACATATTCCATTGTATCCAACAAAACACAGGTACCACTATTAAGGCAAGGATTGGAGTGGCACTGATTTGTTAACAACTCACAATGTCTGCCTTCAAAACCTAATAAGCTAATACTGCATAATACTGCAAACTAAAATGTTTACATGCAAACTAAATATTCACACTTACCAGGTCTGCAATGACATGAGTATTGTTCAGAAAAATTTTCAGTACAGGTAGCATTATGCTGGCATGGAGATGACAAACATGGATTACATTTTGCAGCAATAGCAATGTCCAAAGCACCTGTAAAAAAAAAGAAAATACTATTCAGTTATCCATAAATTTGTAACCAATACTGGGGTGTAAAGTAAATTGTTGCTGCACATATATTTATGTTTGACTATTAGGAACTCAAAAAAAGGCAGCATTCTCCATATTGCTATCCATTGCCTGTGAACTACAATTCCTCATAATAATATTTTCCACAGATACGATTTTCTTTTATTACATTGGACATATATATTCAGTAGGGCGTAATAAGTTTAGGAATTGCAACACAAAATTTTACCAGAAATTACAAAATACTTTTCAGAATCCAATCTAAACCCTACAGCCACACTAAACAATAAGTTGACCTACAGTGACCTGTTAGTGTGGCTATAAGGGTTAAATCATGTTTTTAACACAAACTGCAGCAAACTGGAAACAACTCTTCTCCATACAAAAATGTTCTCTAAACTGTCCAATTTCGTCCAGTTTTATTATTGTTCAATAATTTGACCTTCTTCAGGGGGGTATGAGGTCAAACAAAGAAATTGATACTCCATGATGGCGTGTTCTACAAACTGTGTAAATTTCAAACAATTCAGACACTGTTCGATAATTTGAGTCATTTTAACAGACTAGTTAGGTAACCACTGAGGATATAGCTCAAATTATGCATTTGGTCAATTTTCCACCACCACATATAGGAAATGTTAACATGTTAAATGACTGTTGTTGGAGGCAAACCTTTTACCTTAACCTTTACTCAATTATTTTTAGATTAAAATCCAATAATCCCACTGAGCCTAACTATATATTAACAGGGTAGAGTGATAAACGAAATGTCTAAAGTTTGTCATAGTCACTTTTTTATGGCGTCATTTAACAAAGTATTCATAACTTGATACACAACAATAAAACTACTGTGCTGCAAGTACAATGTGTTTCTAATTTGTCAGAAAAATTGTAGGATTTTAACAACTTGTTGTTAATGAACAGGTGGAAATCAATCAGTGGTAGATATTAAAAGAAAATTTCAAATAACATGTACAAAGCATGCTAAGAGAAAACAACAAAAAAAAAGATATTGCATTAAAAAAAGCCAGAAACTTGCCTTGACAAACAAATAGTGAAGATGGTGTTGATGTAATTAACCTCCCCTCCATGCCATCAGGACCAGAACATCTTGCTATTCCCATTTCATCAAAAAATTGTGCAAACCATCTTAAATGACAATCACAATACCAAGGATTTGCTCCGAATCCCCTAAATTGTGGACAAAATATCTGTAGTGTCAAATCTCATGAATTTCAGATTTAATGTTTATAACCACCAAAACTATTTTATATTTTAATTCCAATATAAATTGTTTTTAAATTGTCTATTGACACACCAAATATCAGTTTACATGCAACTTCTTTGCAGTAAACTATTGTAAATGGTTGAAAGATATTGTTATGTTTTGTCTTTTACAGCTTAGTATAGCAAAATTTTTGCATTCATCTGCCCTTTAGTCAACACTGCGTAGCACGTAAACCTGTCAATACATTACTGTGCATTGCTCCTTTTGTGTTCAGAATAAGAATAGCAAGCATGAAAGTATGTTTTGGGGATTTTTAGGGGAGACCACTTGAAGTGATCAAGTTAAAGTTTTAGGGCCTTGGTCAACCAATTAATGAAATGGGGTAGTTTTTAGAAGACAAAATAATTAACCAAGTGATACCCACACATGTGTCAATGCTGTAAGTCCATGAAACACTCCTTCTGGAAGTGATGATAAATCATTGCTGTGCAGTGACCTGCATGATTAAAAATTTTAAATTCACTATTACCACTACTGCTAACTATTTGACAATACCTATTTACTATAGTAAGTATGTAATATCAATTGTACTCATTTTTTGAAATGCAAAATGGTCCTCAATGATTAACCTGTGTTCAACAGAGATTATACTATCACAGGCAGGTGTATTTTTGCAGCATTTTTTACAGTGCACTCAGTTAAAACAATTTTGTCATCTGTTATCCCAGCACTTACAACGTTTTCAAGGATACCAAGCCAGCAAATGCAGTTCCAGAAATACAACGGATGTTGTTGTATGCAAGAAGTAATGTGGTAAGTTGACTCAAGTTTGAAAATTGGTTGCTGCTAATTGATGTTAGCTGATTGTTGCTCATATCCCTACATACCAAAATAAACCAGATGGGTGGTTATTCATAAAAAGGGCCTTCACACATGTGTAATTGCTAACTAACATTTTATAACATGATTGTTTCTGCTAGCGGGGGGGGGGGGGTCCCCACACACATGCAATTTCTGAATGTAGTAATGTTTTTAGGACAGGGTCAGTTTGGGAATCAGTTTTACAAATTTAAACAGAAAGTAAAGATTTCCACTTACTTATAATCTAACTAAATCATTTACTTGCATCATGTCAATTTCAATGTCAAAAGCATGATCTAAACACCACAACCACACTAACCAACTAGAAGGGTGGCTTTCCCCATATTGCCATTCCATATACACTATCACTCAATTTGAAAATACATATATATTCACCATGTCATTTCACATTGGGTCCTACAGTTACTTTAGCTTTTTATAACATGATTGTTTCTGCAGGCAGAAACGCATGGGTCCCCACACATGCAAAGTTGTAAAATATCTAATTTTACATAAATTATACAATGAAATAACAGAATTGATAATATGACTAACTTCCAACCAAAATGACATGTTATACAAACTGCCTAAATGACATCCAATTTAGACATTTTTTAATAATTGACCCATTTTAGGGGGCTAGTGGGGTAACTGCTGGGGCTATGAGGTAAAACACATAA
>QXVZ01008052.1:19758-38902 GCA_008931825.1 Phallusia fumigata
GGGGTAACCACTGGGGCTATGTGGTCAAATGAAACAGATGGCACAACTTCATGGTCATATCTACCAGCTGTAAAAGTTTCATCCAAATCCACCAAACATTTCATGGCAAAACGACATGGACAAGCTCGGGGTAAAAAAAAAAAAAAAAACGGAGTGAAACCAATATGTGTCCCCTTCAGGAAGGGGACCCATAATTAGTTATGGTAATGATAATTTTCACACATTTCACCTTTTATTACAATTCATACATATTCATCACCTGCATTACAATAGGAGCCAACTTTTCTTGGCATTTTGAAAATAACTTTTTGTCATTAATGTATGTGACACCACTCACATAATTGGTAGCTGTGTTAATAAAGCATCATCAGTTTTGGTAAGGAACAAAAACTAGGGGTGTATTGAAAAATAACATCAGGCCAATGTGCATATCTAAACTATGTCAAAAGCATAATCTAAACCCCATAGCCACACTAACCAGTAGGTTGACATGCAGTAACCTTTGGTGGAGCTGCAGCTAACTGGACTATAAACTCTTAATGACCTGTTTCAATGCGTTTTTCGTGGTGCATAACAAATTCAACAACAACATTTTGTCATGTGATAAACCAAAAATTAAGCATACATAGGTAACTTAGTTTGGCAAAAATTGTTGTTAACAAATTTCCATAGTTTGGGGGACCGTGTGTTAAAAAATGGATGAACTACAGTGCAGCTTCAGATACACATTACATTGTATAGCAACAAAACCTACATCCTTCTCAATTCCTTATGGTGCCAAAATGCCATTGATGGAACAATTCGAATGAAGTTTTGCTCCAGTCGTCTAAAAATGTGCAAAAATCGTTATTTTTTTCAAATCAAAAAAGATACTGTAACTCACAGTTCTGTAATATTTTGTGGAAAAATGGCTGGCAATACTTTAAGTTCCCGATTTCTGCAGTCAACAACACCTGCACCACATATGCAGCTCTCTGGGCACGACATCACATTACAAGTATTGGTGGTTGATTGCAATGATCCATCTTAAAAATCAAAAATTTAGACAAATTTTCAAGTATAATATATGATCAACAAAATGTTTTTAAGTATGGAATAAGAAGGTGAATAGTCTAATTTTAAAAAAGGGCAAAACCACATAAAACTCCGCCAATAGATTTGTATTGCACATAAATTGCAAAACAGAATCTTGTATGATAATTTACCTTACTTGTTGGTTTGATCAAAGGTCAGGCCCTATTATTAAAGAATAAAGAAACTGCAAACACAAATTGTTACATTTTATTAACCCACTTTCCAAATCAATACTGTCCAAAGACTGGTTTTTCATCCTATTGTGTGAGTGGACAATAAATACTGATAATCAGGAAAATGAATACATTCTGGTCAATTAATAAAAACGATTTGGAATACAAGCAATTGTGTGATGCCTTTGGGAGAAACATTATAAAACCAGAGACTATGTTCTGTCAAATGATAAAAGACCCATTTTTTTAATATCAGCAATCATAGTACCTTGTCCTATTGCTTGCCAGTGGGGTAATTGGAGCAGCAATGGATTTAAGCAAAACTGAAGACACACCACAAGCCCAATCTAGCATCAGTCAAAAGCTTATGATTAAATTTTATGATTAAATGTATGAAGAAACAAAAAAAACATGTCTGAAAAACAAACTATGTTCAATTGTGCCTAAGAAATCTCAGTGAACATCTGAACAAACATAGAATCAACAGAAAATTTTGCCCACCTGGGCATGACAGTTGTGTGGTTTCAGTCAATGGAAATAGCTGATTGTTTTGAGGCATAAAACACTCAGCAGACACAGTCAGTGTTGGTTGCCGTACCATCCATTCAGCTAACCATGAAAGACTACAATCGCAGTTTAGAGGATTAGAAAGAAGATTTCTAAAAAGTAACATAGAATTTACTGCAATGTGCTGACTGGTCAAAGAATGTGTATTCTTTTCCAAACACATACATCATTCTTAAATTGACCAACTGATCTCCAAATATTCTGTCTGGCACAGATGAAAGGTTATTGTTGTTGAGCGAAAGTATCTCTAGATTAATAAGTGTTTGGAAAGAACCCTCCTGTAAGCATTGTATTCTGTTGTCATTGAGATGTCTGCAAGTAAAAATAAAGATTGAAAACAATACCTGCATTACATTGGGTCCTTAATCTCCTTAGCATTTCATGACATAGCTGTTTCTGCAAACAAAAAAGTAAGGGTCCCCACACACTGGGCTAACCTTTGTTGGTTTTTAATTTAGCAATAGGTTTATCTGGTGCAGCAATATTTGGTATTTTATAAATGCGCTATATGCGTGCATATGTTTTTTGCCAAGATCAATTAACCCAATTTATCAAGATCATGGATAACTAGGACCCAAACCCTGAATATTACCAAAACAGTAATATTTAGCAGACCAAAGCCATTATTTGCAAAGCAAAATTGACACCTACTTTTTTACTTGTCAAAACAGAGGGTCCAGGCATCGCACAACACCAAACTCAATGGGAGCGCGGGACACCAGAATCGCCATTATGCACCGCCGATGCGAAAGCAAACGATGGGGAGACCTTAACCGTGTGACGCAACAAACGTATTTCGGTTATAACCAAGCAACCACAGCCAGATTTTCAGGAGCTGAATGACTGCTCAGCAGCCACGAGTAAATGTCGTCTTTTTGTGTAAAGCAGCGGTCTAATACCGTCGCTGGGCCTCGGTCGAAAAACGTGTCAATCACTCGCTACGAGTTGCGCCGTTTTGCGTTTACGATGCATACAGATATTAATAGTACTGACCAATACTAATTATACTGCAGTGAAGTAGGAGGACTAGTAATACAAACAGTTGATAAAGTAGCTGTGACGTATTGTCAAATGTAGATGTAGCAAAGGTATTGAGGTTGCTTTTGAGCAATTACAGCGTACGACTGCTAGCATTCCCAAATAAATGCTCGTATGCGGATGAAGTGGCTGTCTGATACGCGCCGCTTTCGCCGAAAACTTGCCAATCCCAACCGAAGTGTCTCGTTGTTTTGCGTTTGGGCAGAACAGTCAGCGTTTAAACACGAGCAGGTTTTTACTGGACCATTCAAACTTAGACAACCAGTAGGAAGCACTTCAAATTTCAAATTGGATTAGCATTCCGACCTAAAGGGCATGTAAACAAAAAAATCTTCCTTTTTTGGAACTATGCAGTCAAGAAAAGGCCAAATGTTAGAAACGTAACATGTCGGTTTTGAGTCGCGTTAGTCACCTAAAATAATTGCAGTGGCCATAAGCGCAGTGCCGATAGCCTTGTTACAACCTTATAGTTTAAAAACTAATATTCGCATGCTTGGAGTTAAAAAAATAGGCTTTGTGTCCGTTTAGAAAGGATTACATATGCTTGTTAAATTTCATGACACTATTAAGATAACTATTGAATACTATCAAACAAATTTACGAAAAGGAAACCGTCAATGCAAAACTTGGCAGCAATTGCGTTCATGTTCCATAGTCATTGCAATCGCGCCAAAAATCGTGTGTAATGAACTCACTTGAAACAAATAAACCAGTTCACAGGGCTTTAAACACAAGACCGAGCATACGAATTGTGGGTGAACGGGCCTAACCATAGGCGCCGGCGTGTAGGGGCAAGAATGAGGAAAAATGTACTTTATAATTTATATGTGTTCTACCAAAAAAAATCCATGAATGCAAAAACATGTGGGTATTAATAATTGCCCCCTCCTAGAAAAGTTTCTGCCGGCGCCTATGGGCCTGATAAAACATGTTTTAAGGATTCGACTTAAATTAATGGTGTAGACCAACATTAAACACGGCTCCTGGAAAATTTAACTATCAGCAGTGACCAAAGGTTTGTCGCGATAAAGTCGTAGGCGGTAAGTGGGCCATTTGACACCAAAGTCCGGCAAAGTCGCTCCCTCTATTTTAGATTGTTTAAACAGGCACCGCCACCGGTTCTGCTCTAGTTGACAAGCGTGACTAAAAGTTGCCCAACACCTTGCATAACGGGAATGCCTATTATCATTTTGCAACCAAACAATTAAAATGTCTTTAAACCGAGGAGTTTTCACTATCGTTTTAACCTGGAATCTGGACGTTTGTTACAACGAATCGATAGAGAGGGCAAAAAGTTAAGAAACAGATTTTAAAAAACAAATTGCATTTGGTGCGAACAATTGTACCGTGGCGTTCTTGTGAATCACACAGTCAAATGTTTTCCGCCTGGGCGCCGTTATGGTTGAATGACAGTGGAATGCGGCTTACGCATGCCTCAAACGTCTGGTTCAGCCCTAATAGCTAACTTATGTAAACAAGGCGGTTCTGGCACATTATGTGACCACCAAGCGTCTTGTGCATTTGAGAAAACTACTGAAACATACGCCAAAGGTAAGTTTATTATAACATTATCGTATATTTAGTAGATACACAACCAAAATTTTTTCATAATCATCACAGCACAATTGGTTGCAGTAAACATCCACTGATAAATAGAGTGACGCTATAAAATCTACTTTAAAAACGTAGGAAACACTTACAGTTTGCGCAGTTCCGTTAGGCCAGCAAAGTCGCTTCTCAAAATCCGCGAAATATTGTTGTGCTGCAAATATCTAAAAATAAAAATTTGTCCTGATCATAAAAATCTTTCTGAAAAACCTACAGATTGCATACATTCTTTCTGTGTTGTTGGATAATCCGAAAGGTATACTATGAAGACCGGCAGCACGGCACGAAACAGCCCTTTTGTTGCAGTTGCAACCTCTTGGACATCCTGACGACGCCAATATATAATTGATCATAAAAATTAACCAAATGTATGTGCATTTCATAAACAACTTCATTTTGTCGTTTTCTTCCCTTGGCTAGGTTTGCCCTTTCACTGTGCATTTATCTTCGCTGTTGCCATGTAACACATTCACTTGTCTCAGCCACGTAAAAGTGAGATTTTACGAAACTGGCAGCGGTGGTTCTTGAGCGCTCAACCTTTTTCGTGAGGTGGTATTCCAAATCTCACGCCGCTTTGCTGAATCAAGGCCCTTTGTACACAAAACGTTCAATTATTTGATCTTTAATCTAACAGTTACCCTCAACGGCTTTCGGGAGTTTGATAAAGCAAACACACATTGTCCACATGTTAGGTTTTTGAAACGGTATCCGTTCTTCATGACGTCCTGTTGTCCCCGTTGGCAATGCGGTTCATAGCCAAAGGCGTAGTTTCTTTTGTTTATGGCTGTGTGTGTGCAATCGGCAAAATATATGATACGCCGTTCTTCCACACATTATTATCGCCATTTAAACAACTCTAAAGTGTAACAAAGCTATGTTTCTTAGCCGAGTTTTGACCTATTTGATAGCGTTTATTAGCTATAGTAGTCGTGAGACATAAAAAATTAGATCAACTTTACCCCTTGTAATGAGGCAACGATTATTTGCACGCAGCCGTTTAACCGCAACAACATCTTGCAGTAACAACTAAAATGCTCGCGCAAGTTTGAATCAAAATCAGTGTTTCTGTTTCCCAGTGCTCCGCAACAGGTTTGCCGCCAGACGATGCACGGTGAATCTGTAACTGAACAAACTTTGTTTAAAAACACACACACTTTAATCTGGCAAATTTGACCAGTAAAACAGTTTGGCAATTCTTCCAACCTCTAGCTGGACTACCTATTTTTGCAGGGTTTTCCAAACTTTTTGGCCGTAGGGCCACATGTGATTCCCAAATTATTTTGCGGCCACTTGAGGACAGGGAATTTTTGTATTTTAGTTTTTACTGCGGCTGGTGCAAAAAAAGCCAAACCTTCACACCAAAATTCCATTCTAGACATGTGTTTCACCCCTTTGCATAAGAATTAAACAATAGAATAGCAAGCAAGTTGAATTATTTCTCGCTACATCGTGCACGTGTTTTTCCGCGAGCACGAATGTGTCAAAACAATCGACAAAAACACGATTGTGAGAAAACAATTGCATTTATTGTGTCAAAGGAATCCAAGTGTTGGGAACAAAAAAATGCCTCAGGAAGTCAAGGATGGCAGTACGGGACGGTACGTATTGACTTGTGCGTACCACGTACGTACTTCGCTGCGAAGGTCGCACCGTACCTTTTGATGGCTTTTGCTTCGTACCGTACTGCCATCCCTGCAGACAGTAGGAAAAAAGCTTTTCATATTTATTTGAATAGTTTACTGGTTTAAAATAACCAAAATTTGTTGCAAGTCGATCAGGAATTCAATTTCTAATTTTGCAAGTTTAAACGTTTTTTTTTTCGAAATGCTGACCTAGTACAACAAGCAGGTTAAGTGTGTAGCAAAATTTCGAAATTTTAAAAGTGTGACTTGAGTGCAAAAAGGTTGCGGGGCAATGTTGTAGCCAATCGATAGCCCCAAAGAGGAAGAGATTAAAAACCTACCCCTTCACATGTAGTAAGAAACAGACTTTTTTGTTACAAACTTTTTGTTTGACGGTGTAATTGCAGCGCGTTCAACCTTGATCCACCAATTGTGCCCTTTACTTTTCGCGCTTCATCCTAACGTTGCGCAGCTATCTCAAGCCTGGTGATTGTTTTGGTGCAAGTGAGTCGCTACGATTTCTTTCACCAAGCGAAATGAACTCAACTCAACTTGATCAGAAACTAAACCGTTTATCGCAGTCACCGCATGCAGCCGCTTACATGCGCAAGTTTAATGGTAAAAATTTCGGGTTTGGACCTTGTGTTTTGGTGAAAACAATGCAAAAAGTTTTTGAAACTAAATCAAAGCGTTGGTTGTTAATAACTGTGATAAATAAGTGCTATACCGTGTCATTGACAACAAAGTCAGTGCCAGACTTCTAGGTTAGCGCGACCGTAGGCCTATCACTTTTTAAAAACAATCGAATCTAAATATTGGGGTCGACAAGTGAATAGAAGTCTCAACCAAAATTGGGTGGGGGGACATATGGTCCTTCCCGGAATTTGCGCTACATGTACATTGTGTTTAGGAAACGTAAATTGCAACTATTATGTTTATATTGCTACTTTTCGCAAAATAGTTGGCGAGTTATCTTGGCTAAATTGGCTGATATGCTTCAACGTTAGTGTGCTTTAGTTGCGTTACTGTTTTGGGCGTTGCCTTTGTCGTCGTGACGCCATTAAACCAGGGTTGGTACCGTCATTGTTCGGAACAGAGCGGGACGTGTTTTAACAGGACAAACCCCTTTGTGAGGCTCAGTCTTGCTGGTCGGCCGTTCGGAGTCTACACAAACTTGAAAAACCAAACAAATTAAATTCTTTAATGAGTCGGGTATCTCGACTGTTGAATCTTTTTATAGTGAGCAAACGCATTCAGGTTTTGTTCCGCCCACCGAGGACACAACTAAAACAAACGAACAAATATGTTACAGATAAAGTATCCTGTACTGTACGTCGTTTTTACCAACTGTTGCGATTTATGTTTTTTTCACTTCCAGTAAATTCATCTGTAATGTCATAACTGAGAAAATCATTGTCATTATGGATTGTAGTACGATATGCCCTTCGCAACAAGGTACGCGGGGTAAGAAACTGAGTTATCACTTTCCTTTCTTTGCATCGCAGCTTTGCAATCTCGAACCATAATGTAAATTTATTTGCGAAAATACCCACCGAAGTGATATTTCTTTCTGCGAAGAAGCTGTTTAACTTTACATTCTTTGAAAAGAGGTATTGAGCGGATTCCTGTGGCAAAACATTTGGTAAGGTTCACTAATTGTCAGTTTCGACTGCGATAAGGTTGTTTTCACATTCACTTTCTCTGGTGCAGAAAATCGAAAAGGAATTTTCCCTGCCCTATCACTACTAAATAGAGAAGGGCGTTGACATAATTATTTGCATAACTAGCTTGTATGCTAACCAAACTTAAATGACTCAATTTTCTAGGGTCTGCAATCGTATCATACGTATGTTATAGATACATTTTTGAAAGCGCCTACATATTCTTACACAAGTGCAGTTTAATACACAGAAGAAAACGGTAAGCAAACATGTTCAGACACTTGAATTCCAGTGGTAGGCTACGATAAAAAAAACGCTAAAGATGGCTGTTCCACAGAACAAACTTCGTCGTAAATACACTTTAAGCTAAGTATGGGTTTTATGTTTTTTTTATAAGATACATGTCACTGTAAGAATGTTTTAGTATCGTAAAAATGGTGGCAACAACTTGTGTCTGGAGTGACACGCGAAAAGCGGCAAACATACAATATACAACATATAAAGTAAATACTCTAACACAGTGACATTTTAATGCTTTAGAACATTTCATTGTGTGAAATACAGTTTGAAACTCCAAACGCGACACATCCACATCATAAAAAGATTTCCATTGTGCAATAAATTGAGTCATAAAAAAACATTGCTAAATTTGATCCAAAGCGTTTTGCTTAAGTTTGGTCATCCCGATTTGTGAGGAAGAAGGAAAATTTGTGTCTGTGTCATTCAAACGTGGCGTGTATTAAAATCTAGATAAACATGTAATGCGATTCTAGACCATCAAGAAATTTTGCCTAAAACTTTAAGTCCCCCAAAACCCTTAGATTTGGTCTGATGCTTCTCCATTCAGCACAACCCTCATACNATCACTTTCCCTTCTTTGCATCGCAGCTTTGCAATCTCGAACCATAATGTAAATTTAATTGCGAAAATACCCACCGTAGTGATATTTCTTTCTGCGAAGAAGCTGTTTAACTTTACATTCTTTGAAAAGTATTATTGAGCTGATTCCTGTGGCAAAACATTTGGTAAGGTTCACTAATTGTCAGTTTCGACTGCGACATGGTTGTTTTCACATTCACTTTCTATGGTGCAGAAAATCGAAAAGTGCCGGAATTTTCCCTGCCCTATCACTACTGACTAGAGAAGGGCGTTGACATAATTATTTGCATAACTAGCTTGTACGCTAACCAAACTTAAATGACTCAATTTTCTAGGATCTGCAATCGCCTCACACGTATGTTATAAATACATTTTAGCAAGCGCCTACATATTCTTACACAAGTGCAGTTTAATACACAGAAGAAAACAGTAAGCAAACATGTTCAGACACTTGAATTCCAGTGGTAGGCTACAATAAAAAAACGCTAAAGATAGCTGTTCCACAGAACAAACTTCGCAGTAAATACACTTAAAGCTAAGTATGTTTTTTTTTTTATAAGATACATGTCACTGTAAGAATGTTTTAGTATCGTAAAAATGGTAGCAACAACTTATGTCTGGAGTGACACGCGAAAAGCGGCAAACATACAATATACAACATATAAAGTAAATACTCTAACACAGTGACATTTTAGTGCTTTAGAACATTTCATTGAGTGAAATACAGTTGGAAACTCCAAACGCGACACATCCACATCATAAAAAGATTTCCATTGTGCAATAAATTAGGTCATAAAAAAACATTGCTAAATTTGATCCAAAGCGTTTTGCTTAAGTTTGGTCATCCCGATTTGTGAGGTTTGTCTGTGTCATTCAAACGTGGCGTGTATTAAAATCTCGATAAACATGTAATGCGATTCTAGACCACCAAGAAACAATTTTGCCTAAAACTTTAAGTCCCCAAATAAAACCCTTAGATTTGGTGTGATGCTTCTCCATTCAGCACAACCCTCATACCTGCTACAACAACTTAATGTTTTAAAAGTTGCTAAAATTGTATTAATGCCTCAGCAAACCAGCTATGTAACCGCTTTTAACATCTGAAATCAGATTTTAGGTTTTATCCTTATTTAATAAAAATTCCCTTTCCCTCTTTAAAAAAACAAAAAACAAATCATAAATAACTGTTTTTTTAGGGAGATATGTCCCCCAGCCCGGGGATTTGCGCCCTTGGTTCAAGTAGTATAAAGCAATTTTTATCGCGGGCTTCCTTTCACGCCAATCGACACGTCCCTTTAACAGAGCCCGTTTTAAAATTGTTAAAGAATAACATCATTGACAAAGCAATGGTTATTAGGCGACCAAGAAGCGAAAATGACAATTTGATAAATCCGATCAAAGTTTATTGTGAACTTCTTGTAATTGACATAACCTATCCTATTNTAAGTCCCCCAAAACCCTTAGATTTGGTCTGATGCTTCTCCATTCAGCACAACCCTCATACCTGCTACAACAACTTAATGTTTTAAAAGTTGCTAAAATTGTATTAATGCCTCAGCAAACCAGCTATGTAACCGCTTTTAACATCTGAAATCAGATTTTAGGTTTTATCCTTATTTAATAAAAATTCCCTTTCCCTCTTTAAAAAAACAAAAAACAAATCATAAATAACTGTTTTTTTAGGGAGATATGTCCCCCAGCCCGGGGATTTGCGCCCTTGGTTCAAGTAGTATAAAGCAATTTTTATCGCGGGCTTCCTTTCACGCCAATCGACACGTCCCTTTAACAGAGCCCGTTTTAAAATTGTTAAAGAATAACATCATTGACAAAGCAATGGTTATTAGGCGACCAAGAAGCGAAAATGACAATTTGATAAATCCGATCAAAGTTTATTGTGAACTTCTTGTAATTGACATAACCTATCCTATTGCACCCAAAAAAGATCCAAAACATATAATTGAAAGACATAAGGCCACAAACGCTTAACCGGGTTTCCACAAACGCTAACAGCTTAACGCTTAACAGGGTTTCCTTCAGACTCTGCTTGACGTAGTCTATATTGGTGTTTATTAGACTGCAGAATAGTTTTTTTATTTAAGCAGCTATTGTTCTACTGAGTCTAAAAAAGTCAGGTCAGAAAAGACCCAAGTACAAACGAATGATTTTTTCAAGAATGATTTTGCTTGCATGATGGAAGCATTTGAATAAAATTTTCATTGTAAGTGTTGTTTTGTGATTGACACACAACTTTTAGTTTTCGTGACTTATCTAATGCAAGAGTTGTTCCAAACACAAATGATGACTTGCCAAGAACTCTCACTATGTTTGCTCCCAAACCAATGTTTTTGGCGTTTTCTTTGTCCTCACTTGTTTCAGATGGCATGCACAACAACACTGTCATCAGACACACCGAGGCTGTAGAACATTCTTCTTCGCACAATGCTGCTTCAACATTGATATCAATTTCATAATGGGTGCTGCAAGCGTTTTCCTTCACCTGTCAATAATTCCATGGTAACTTGGAAAAAGTATGGGTAAAAGTTTAAGCTATCATGCAAAATGTAGCACTTATTTCCAATTGTTTTATGAAGTGCTGTCTTGTGTATTAGGGTAGAACAGGGGCGCACAACCTGCGGTCCATACAATTTTACGAGGCCGCGCAAATGCAGATTAAAATGTAATGGCGACTGAGCACGTGCATTAATAAAAACACAAACAGTTCAAAAGACTATTTAGTCAGACTTTGCGGGTAAATAGCTGTGCCACGCACAGGACTATATTTTGATTCTCGTGCTTGTATTTAACTGGTGATTTTTGATCGCGGCCTATCTTCCAATCCAGATTATTCCCTTTACAATGGCAAATTCGTGTACCAAACCACGTTGCAGGTACATGTTTATTTACAATAACTACTTGCTGTTAAATTATTGCTTCAACGCATTGTACTCTACAGTCTACCACGATGTAACTTCGCAATCATCGGCTGACTAATCGCCATTATACGACGCGTATGACGTAACAGTCAATTGTAATGTTTGTCGCCCAATGTTTTTTGAGTAATTCGGATTATGGGAAGTTTACTGTAGTTTAGTTTTGCGCTTGTACGTAATAAAACAGTGTTGTTCTTTCGTGTGAGCGAAGAGGGTAGCCACCCAACATGGTTTAACAGAAAGTTTTGTCAGGTGTGTTGAAATTCTGCGACACGTAGTTATACACGTGTGTGACGTCACAATAAATTGTGCGGTGACGTACACCTGCCACTTTTTTGCAATTTGGCGCCCGTTAGTGAAATAGTCTTGTGATGCGGCCGGCAATAGCAAAAAGGTGCACCCCTAGGCTAGAATGAACAGCAACAGAAAATGTTTAAGCACTCAATTTACAAATTATCGTGGTTTATCTATACAAGACTTTGTTTGATAATTTAGCCTTGTGTGCAGGCAGGGTTTTTGTTTTGGCAATGTGGTCAAACAGATTAAGTTGAACACTGCACAACCCAATTACAAGCTGGCAAACCTTTAGGCCCATTTTAAGGGGCTGTTGAGGGGACCCTTCATGGAAGGGGACCCATAATTAATACATTTGAATGAGTATTTCTGAACCAAACTTCTAGGTGACTTATTTAATTGAACTTTGCTGTTTTAAAATTTCACGCTTTGGTGACCTGTGGCTGTGGGTTAACACATGGGACAACTAGGGCCAAAAGTTTCAATGCACAACTTGAGATACTTATCAATCAGATGTACAAAAAAGACTTTGTCTTAACCTAGTGGGAGGATAGAACCTGCATAAGGCAGATGAAACAAAGTCAAAATATCACAAAAAATTAAAAAAGCAATCATAAAAATTGTTAACAAACCATTAATTCATCATAAATCAAGTTCATTCCAGCAAATGGCCTTGCTGCCATCTGTTTTAATTCAACTGCCCTGGTTGCCCTGAGTTGGTAGGCATCATACATGATTTTTAGCTTCCATGCTAATGCAGCCATAAACAGTATTACAAGAAAGGAAGAAAATAAAATGAGCAAAATATGTAGAAGTTTGTTACTACGCTGAAGCAAGGATATCTGCAAAGACATAAAGATTTATAGATCAAATCTAGTACTTATTGAATGACACAAAAGCACATCATTACCTTGACCCAACAAGGAACTGGTATATTAGACACATGTATCAGAATTGTAGAGTTTGAATTGGTCCCAAAGCTATAGTTGTCTGCACTGAATGTATGCTGCAAACCTGAAACATTCACAGCTTCCAATAAAGTGTGCTCTATATTTTGTGATGCCAATAAGATCTTAAGAATGACTGTCACAGGTTTCTCAGATTCAAAACTCATTTGCACATCATCCTGAGCAACTGGAGTGTTCTGAAAGTTAATGCGTGAAATGTTTTCATCTGCAGGTTTGGAGAATGTAAACTTAAACTGGTAGTTTTCTGTAAGCTTGTAGTAGCAGGTTCCATTGCCGGTAGCATTTCCAACATATCCAGAATTGTATTCGCACTGTTCACATGACTGCCCACCTACTCCTTTAGTAAAGCAAAAACATTTGCCTGACAAAACATTGCAGTTTATTGCCTTGTTATTACATACACACTCTTGGCATCGACCACCATTTAAAGCATTCCCAAAATACCCTTCGGAACATCTTTCGCATTGTATTCCACTGGTGTGGTTTTCACAGTGAATACACTGCCCATTATGAAAACATTTGCTGTGTCCATTGCATTGGCAATTGGGACATGATGAAAAATGCCACCTTCGTATTGGACACTGATCAAGACTTAAAACACTGGAGCCATTTGTATCATCAATTGTAATTGGACCACTGTCACCTCCTTCCAAACAAAAACCACGCCCAGTTTCTGTCCCATCATCACACCAACCACATTTACTGTTTCGCTGGCACAACCTACAAGTTTTTAAGGATGAGCAGTTATAATCTTTACAGGTTTTTTTGTTGTTTGTCCATTCAAAACACTGTCCGTATGGAAAGTGGACAACGTAAGAGTTGGTTGGAATGCATTGGTTCTTGTTAAGACACCACATGCACTTCAATTGGTTTGTGCAATCATCACATGTTAATTGTTGGTAGCAGGTTGAATTAATATTGCAAACAGATTTCACTGTTCTGCCATTTTTACATGAGCCCATCCACTTGCACTTTGAGCCAACAGTTTCACACTGAAAGCAGTTGCCAAATGTATTACAATATTTGTCATCTATGCATTTCGAAGAGCACAATGGCATGTTTTTACTGTAATGACACTTCTTAGTGTCTCCGCAGTAAGTGCAATTGTACAAATTTGACAAACATGCTTCGCATCCTAAGTACTCTTGACATTTTTTCTCGTGCTCATCACTTGATAAGGTTGCACATGTTGCATTTAGATTGATTTTGTCAGCTAATGAGGTGGCAACACATTTACCACTGTCCCAGATGCAATGACTGTCATCAAATAAACCTGAAATAAAGCCCACAAGTTAGTGGTGAAATGCAACTTAAACTAGTTAATTAAAATGAGCAGATAATTACAAAAACAATTTACCTGTGCAAACTGATTTATTTGCCTGATGAGTCTGACATGAAATTGGGTTGTAGGAGAGAATATTTGGTATCATTTTACCATTATACCCACTGGTGATAAAAATTGTTGGTGTTCCATTTAAAGTCAAAACTGTGGCTTTGTGTCCAAATCTTTCAAAAGGAACAGTAAGATTTGGTGCTGGCAGATATTTCCATCTAAAAATATAAAATCATAAATCTACTTGCTAATTTGGTGACATGCAAGTAGAAAAAATAAATGTACAAATACACAAAGAAGTGGTTGCCTCCATTCCTAATATGATTTTTTTGCACAATGAAAAAATTGTAGCTCTAGGACTGGATTGACTAAGTAACAAGACATGCCTAAGGACCTAAGATGAAGCTTTTGACATGGCTTTTTCACTTTGAAAAACTGAATGAAAACTAGAAGAGTAGTTTTCACCATAGTGTCATTTCATATACATATTCACTACCTTATTTTACACTTGGTCTTAGTTTCCCAAGCTTTTTATGACATCATTGTTTCAGCAGGCACACAAGTTAAAATTGTAGGGTAGCAGGCTTTTGTGTTAAACATAGCAATCGATGCAGAACAATGACATGTTATAAAAAGTCCATATTCATCCATTTCAGACAAAGTTTAACAATTTGACCCACTAATAACATGAAGAGCCTATTAGTGCCTTTTTTACTGCATTTATTTGTTTTATACAGAAGATGTGTTGATGTATTTTTTAACCTTTTAAAAGTTTGTATTTGCCAAACAATAAGTTCCTTTTTGTAAAAAAGCAAAGAATGAAAAAATTATGGACTTTGACATTAGGTTTTTTTTTGGGGTGACTTAAAGTGTTTTTTTGTGCTTGAATGAGTTTCAAAGGTTGCTTTGTAACTGCGTTTGTCGCCAGTTTGTTGTGGTGGTATTTGTTACATTTTGGCTAATGTGCAATAAGAAGATGAGAATATATACTGTTAGTAAAGCTACATTGCTTTTGCAAGCAAACATGGTTCATGAAGTAGTTATGCCTTGTTGTCAACTGCCAGTGATATGAACAGTTTCTTTGACATTTTAACAGCTCAAATGACTTCAGGAGAACCAGGTCCTTCCGTTTTGGATGACCAACCTCCGAGGTTACAGTTTCCAGCGATTATATAACCTTACAAAGTGTCAGCAAGATGAAGGCAAACTACATATAAGTGCTTGTAATGTGATGTTCCACTGTGTAGAGTAACATGTTTTTTGTTGCCAATGATAGCTCAACGATTACAAAATAAGACAATTGGATAAGTAAGAATTGCAACTAGACGGGTGGCTTTCACCATGTTGCCATTTCTTTTGCCAGTGTTCTCAACAGGGAAGGAATTTCTCCCCAAGAATCAAGGGGAGGAATTTCCACTTTGTAGTAAAGTTATTCATGATAAGTGTAATATCGTCAACTCCTTCGGACAACTCCTTCATGACCAAAATGTGGGAACAAAGTAAAAACAATATGTGTCCCCTTCGTGGAAGAGGACCCATAACTACCTAAGAAACACAGTTGCCAAAGAAAGACTGAATGGATTGATTTTTCTTGAGGTTTATCGAGAGATAGCTGTGTCCATGAAGCAAGTGATTTAAGTGTTTTGTAACAAAAAGAAGGCATAGTTTGTTTCGTGAGATGGGTATACCTAATATATCGTTCTGTTCAACCATCCTTAAGGAAAAATGCACAATACACAATCAGACAGACTGTATGAAAGCAAAAAGGGCATGACAATAATGAATTGCTGTCGTGAGACATAAAAGTCTATTTTCAGTGTCGTTTTTTGAGAGTTTAAATGTATACAGGACCTTTTTTCAAAGGGAAGTCCCCCCTTGGATATGCCACTGGGCTGAAGCACCTAACGAAGCCCCATATCAAAAGCATTTAAAATTTTAACTCAATAGTCTTAATATTTCAAACCTGAATGGCATCCAAACAAAAAATCCCATTTGGGGAACATAAAGGGGGTGAAAAATTAGTGAACCACACCAAAACCTCTAAAATACATTGAATACTGTTGGGTTGTTTACATAAAAAAAATAGCAGTTTTTCAAATTTATTATTTTGGGGCACAGGGAAACAAAATTTGTCAGTTTAACCTCAAAAGGTCTATCTATCATGTGCAAAAGCTTAAAGTAGTTTTACAGTCTTCTTGACCAAAACAGGTACACATAGGTTCATTTAAATCTAACATAATCTTATGTTTATGTTTTACTTACTTGTTACAATATGAATCATAAGCCAAAAAATCAGATGAGTAGCATAACGCTCCAGTGCTTTTACTGGTGTCATTGTGTGTGTTACCACCAAATATATACATTGTCCGACCAAAAAACACAGCTGAATGCAAATATCTTGGACCTCCTCCATTTTTTAATATTTTGACTCCACTTGTCACTGGACTATATGCAAATGTGTCCTGCGAAAGACCTGATGCCCCATATCCACCATGAATATAAATTTGACCTCCATACTCGTCATAAACAGATGAATGCCCAAATAATCCAGATATTTTAATACCAGACAGTTCTGCCCTACTCCATAGTTTCTGTGACAGGTTATATTTGTAGACAAAAGGACTATATTCCTCAGTTGGATGGTACCCAAACAATACAAACATGAATTCCGATCCATTAGAAAACTTTATGAGGTTTGCTGAATGACCAAAAAGTGTTAAGCTTGAATTATATTGTCTAGAAACATTATCAAAAGTGGCACTGTATGAAACAGAGTGCCAAGTTGAAACTTTTGTGTTAAATTCCCACAACTCATTAACGGTAGTTTCGCTTTTACATAACTTTCCTCCAAACACAAGCAATTTGTTGTTGTTAAACACCATACTATGGCTGTATCTGGCTTGAGGAAAAGTTCCGTTGTTTTCAATGATAAGCCATTTTTGAGTCGAAGCGTTATATGCTACAAGTTCAGTGTCGGGGTGTTCAAATGAAAAACCACCATATATCCACATAACATCAATATTACTCGCAACATCATAAGATGCCTTTGGTGTAACATTGGGCGGAATTAACTGTGCTGACCAATCCTGTGAACAAAACATAAATTTATTTCCAAATTGTTTTAGTTGCATGTTTTTGCCTCAGAATGTATGAATTACTCCACCCTTTGAATTCACCCATGTCTTAGTGTCAAAGTTTGGCAATATTTATTAACTGACTATTTAATTAATACACTACTTTGAATCCCCTGGCCACCTCATATTTCAGCCTGCTGGATTGTATCATTTAAACCTCTAGGTCAGTGTTTCTCAAACTTTTTTAGCCCAAGGACCACTTTATCTTTGAACTTTTTTCTGAGGACCACCAAACAGAATTCCATTCTAACATGCTTTCAAAACAGACGATATTATAAACACTTGCCTAGTGTAAGTCATTATTTCGCGGACCACTATGAGGGGGTGGCGGACCACACTTTGAGAATCACTGCTCTAGGTGATAATTTTGTTAAACTTTGTTGTTTTATAATTTCATGCTTTGGGGGCTCAGGGGTAAACTGGGGTAAAAAGTTGTGTGTGCACAACTTCAGATAGCCATTTATCATGTGTGATAATTAGAATAAATTTGAAACAACTCTTTCTTGACCACACCATGAGATCAAACTAGCATGAAACATAAAAAAACAGTAAAAACAATTGTGTCCCCTTCGTGACAAGGGGACCCATAACAACCAACAAAAAGCACCCTACATATCTATGTTTTAAATTTCAATACATTTAAGTTAGTGTACCTGAAATAAAGGGCATGTAAAAAATGGAATATTTTGGGTTAAAAATGTAAGAAATGGGTGATTAAAATCTAAATTCACAAAGTACTTTGCATTTGAACTGTCAAAATAAGAAACTAATAGGTGACTTACTTTGTTAATCTTTTCTGTTTTAAAAATTTTACGTTTTGGTGGCCTGTGGGTGAACTGATGGTTGGACTGGAGTAAAAAGGTGTGAGTGCACAACTTCAGATACCCACCTTCCATGTGTGAAAATTTAGAAATTTAGACCACTCTTTCTCGACCAAAACATGGAAACAGATTAGCGTTAGACGAAAAAAAAAACTGAGTAAAAACAATATGTGATTCCTTTGTGGAAGGTGACCCATAATGAGAAACACCCTACATATCTTTGTTTAGAGTTTCAATATGTTTGGATTAGTATGCCTGAACTAAAGAGGAATGTACAAAAATCAATATTTGGGGTTTAATACATAAACAATGGGTCAATCCGACAAAAAGTCACAAAAGTCTGTATTGTAACAACTATCAAAACAGGAAACTTTTTATTGCTTTACTCTATTCAACACTGCTGTTTTCAAATTTAGGGCCTGGGTCAACCAAAGAGCACAACAGATACTTATCTATTATGTGTGCAAATTTAAAGAAATTTGACGAATGTTTTCTTGAAAAAGCGCGAGAAACAAACCAGTGTTACACACTATAAAGAAAGAAATGAAGACAAAAAAAGTGAAAACAATATATGCCCCATTAGTGGAAAATTAGAATAACCAGTTAGATACTGGCTTGACAGCATTGTGTTTTACTTTAAAAAAATCCAATCAGCATTAAGTCGCTTATGTTACTGATAAACTCTTACCTAGGTAAGGTTAGGCTTGAATCGTCTTATTCATATAAAACTGACTACTCAGCAAATTAAAACACTCACCTTCATTTCAGGATTTACTTCATATTGACATGCTTCCCCAGTCCATCCAACTTCACACACACAAACACCGTCTGTGGGTAAATATAAGACTAAAGGTAACATTGCAAGAAAATATTCTCAAGGGGATTTGGCTAGAGAAGAGCCAAGTCTTTTAGATGTAAGTGTTTTTTACAACACAATGAATAAACTAGGGAGGTGGCGTTCTCCATATTTTCATTCCACATACACTACCACCTCAAAATTATGTTCTCCACATATACCATTTTCTTTATTACATTGGATATA
>QXVZ01008054.1:0-15073 GCA_008931825.1 Phallusia fumigata
TGGAAAATTAGAACAAAGGGCCAGGACATCACGACGCATGGTTTGAAAACCATGGGTGAAGGGATTGTCAACACGATAATGGCCAGGTTTAGAAAAGTTGTAACTGCGCCAACAGGTGGAATGAGCTGGCCTCGAAACCCAGGCGATAATTCTTCGGAATTACACATCAATAATTCTCTCATATTTTCATCGTAGTGCTTTAGAGAAAATTGCAGCTGTCTGGTGTTTTCGAAACAATTACGTCAGTCAGAAAGCAAATTGGGTGATTGCGCGACCAAAGTCACGACAGTCGAATGTTGGATGGCAAAACCCAGTTACATTGTGGTTCATGATATTCGAACGATTTTTAAACATGTTTCCAAAGTCCCAAGGACGACTGATTAGCGAGACTGTCTTGTGCTCGCATGGTTGTGGGTTCTAATCCTGTCTCGGTCGCTTGTGTTTCCCTGAGCACGAAACTTAAGCGGCATTGCTCAAAACCAATGGAACCTGATGGGTTGACTCAAACTGAAGTCACCAACTTCGAATAAACGAATGAAATATGATCCAACGGAGCTGTAATGAGGCAGCTCGACGGATATTTCGCGTTTTTTTGTATATTTTTCACAATGTCTGACCGATAACAGACTCGTATACAACGTTTATTTAACTAAAAACGTATTTTTATTTTTTTTTCTGTATCAGAATACAAAAAATACAAACCTTACTTGCGTGACGTTAAACTCCGTTTCGATGGCAACTTCGATTTCGTCACTTCCGTCGCAATCGTCATTTTCGTCGCAGAAGTTTCCCGCCGAAATTCGAGATCCGTTGTGACAATGGAAAACTGAAAAAAATAGACATGTTCGAATGATCTGACACAGGTTCTCGAGTTTATCAGTTTTCAGAGTTTGGTGTCTCTTCCTTACGAACTGATGTAAACATACTATTTTCAAACTAAACTACCGATGGGGGATTTTAGTAAATAACGGTTAATGGAATTAAAAACGGAACCGCTGGTTCAACGCATGAAAACTGACCATAATTACACAGTGTGGCGTCTAATATTACCATGACCGAACATCGTGGTAGGAGAGTTAATTGCAGAAAATTAGGTGGGTTCCTAAGATTTAAAGAAAAATTGAACTTTGACTTTCCTATGTTTTGATTTCCTTTGCTACTTCGCTATCTACTGTATTTCTGTTTCACTGGCGCTTTATTTTTTAGGGGTTTATTTTCTTTTCCGCGAAATTATTAAACTGGATTCTTGTTTAAACAAACGGAGCTTTTATCCCGGAGATGGTGGGATTTGAACCACTGGCCCATGGTCTCCAGATAGACTTCGGTATTTCGAATACTTTTTCAGTTATGACCTTTTTTTAGAACATACATAACTAAAAAAGTACATTCTCCGGGAGTCCAGGAGGAGTACAAGTGCCCCCTTTTGCCCCTAAGTACAATGACTTGGCATCCTAAACGCTTGGGACAATTCCAAACTAACTGTGTATGACTTTAACACTTATTTGGAAACTTGATTGATATTTCCGATTCCTTGAAGGTTTTCTGACATTTACCCGAAGTCTGTCCGAAAGCGAAGAAAGCGTGAACCGTTATCATGACAACCATGACGCACGTAGACTGTTCCACCATCGCAATCTCCAGCTGTTGGTGTTATTAAGCACGATTCGGGTTGTTGTTCAGCTTAAAATACCGTTGCCAACCGTCCTTTATTTTAAAGGACAGTCCTATATTTATCTCTATTTGTCCTTGTCCTTAATTAAGATTTAAAATAACAGTATTTGTCCTTTATTTTCAACCGCTTTGAATGGTTTCGGAAACCATTCTTTAGGATCAGAGACTCACCAAAAACCAAAACAAAATGGGCGTATTATACAACAAGGTGATAAGGCCCTTCACAAAACTGAGCTGCAATTTGTTACAAATGAAATCTTTGTGAGAAAACTTTTACTAGTGGTGCCAAATTTTATTATCAGAACGAATTAATAATGGGAATCGTGCCTTGACATGATAAAATATCAACCAAGTTTTCATGTCCTTTATCGAGGCTTACCAGAATTGGAAACCCTAGCTTAAAAACAGTGAAAGAAATCGTTGCGACACAAAAACCAAGTTACTTAGACGTTTTTAATGCGACGCCCAAGCGATAAGAATTTATTGAAGATGTTTATTATCACACTTTTATTTAATAAGATGTTTTGCTTGTTTAAGGGGTATTAACTAACAATAGTTCAGCTACTGTGCATCGCCCTTGGATCATTAAAACGACGAACCAGGTCGTCGCGACGCACGGTTTAAGAACAACGGAATAAAAACATTTACCAGTCCAAAAGACGCGCAAAGCATAAAAAAGATAATTGTTAAATATAAAACGCTTTGAAGACGTCGTTATTTCACAAAAATCGCTCATGAAAAGTTTTCTATCAAACCTAAAATCAAAGTCGCACACCTAATTTACGCCAATTTACCAAACAATTGATTTAACAAAAAACGAACTTTCTCAGCCTTATGTTGGTAATATCTTGGTCCCACGAAAGCGAAACAAACTCTTTCGTGCTCAAAACACTAAATATCGCCCTTTCTAGACTTCACGTGCTACTCTGGCGATTTCTGTCGTTAAGAGATAATAATATTAGCACATCGTTATTTGCAGACAGCATAAACCAGTGGTTCTACACCTTTTGACGTAAAAACTTTGCAGTTTCGTCTGCTCACTGGTAACAAAATGATTCTGAAACTTCTTTATGTTGTGCCGTTTATGACTCATCGGCTTCGGAGAGAAAAAACGTGAAAATTCTCTTCACGTTTTTACCAATTCGGGTAAAATAACGTTGTGATGTCCTTCGTCTGCAAGACATCACTATCCTATGACAAAATTTCAGTTTAAGGAAAACAATTGTGTATTGCCGTTATTGATCCTGTTTTTGGGAGAACGTGTAGGTTGCTGTTTTAATGAAGTATGTTTTTAATCCCCTTAATTTTTTTAATTTAAACATTACAAGTATATCCAATGAGCGATTCAGCAAACATACGTAACTTGCAAATTTTCCGGCAATGGTTGTGCAGAAATAATTCATATGCTTTGGTTTCGTTGTAAAGTTTGCGCCAAAAACTCAATTCCAGTTGTGTGAAAACAGCTAAAATGTTAAACACATAGACCATGTTTTAATATAACTTCGTGTTTTGAAGAATGTGGTACTTAATTAGGGTTGCAGTACGAAGAGATGTTTTGGATAATGTTGCAATTTTTAACGCATAATTGACAGCATTTTAAGAGCTACCTTTGTCAAATACTTTGTACCTGAAAATAGTAAAAGTACCAAATAAGGGACAAGACGCTGATCAGTTTTAACTCAAAGAGATAGTGGCAGAAAAGTTCTTAAATTGTTTAATGAGTAAAGCAAAAAGCATGTTGTGTTTGAACTTTTTTGGGACAGTATATTTTTTATAAAGCCATTTTAATTTTGGTGGTAAAACTTTCATTTCGTATGGTATTAACATTGTGTCACAGTTAGATACATTAATCTACACAACAAATAACTCTCTCAGTACAGTAGAGCTCTTCAGCAAATACTGCCTCACTGTCCGATTTCCCCAAGTCCTAGTGTCTCCTTTGTAAACCAATAAATTGTGACTTCTATGTGTTCTAAGTGTATTATTTTTATCCATTTTGCAAAAGGATAAAACAAATTACTAATAATTTAAACATATTACTAATACTGTATAAGTTGATCTGTAAGCAGCAATGACTTGGGTGGAGGCCCTGCCTACTATAGGCGTTACTGCGGCGCTTGTTTGGGTGATGATACAGTCCAGATATGCCACCTATCACAGTTCCTATCGCTCCATGTTTGACAATCGGGTAAGTACCTCAATTTGCATCACACAATATATATTTGTTCAACCGAAATGCCACAGTTAAGCTGTTTTTTTATTTGTGGATTGTGGGTGTATTTAAAACACATAAAATAGCTTTGTGTGCTCGCAAGTCATTTGGTGTTCTCGTAAAATTAACTTTATTTTATGGCCTGCGAACTGTACCTCCACATTTTTCAGGCTGTAACCATGATTTTATTTCATCGTATTGTTTCAACAATCAAAACAAAAGGTTGTAAACTTTCTTTGTTGTAATTCTATATGTATATTTTTTATAAATGATCTGTTAATCTGCCTGCAACATCCCTTGCTGAACACCAACCCAATTGAACAAACTAACAGGTTTTTAGTGGCACACAACAAAACTTAGCTGAACCGCACTGACCCAGTATATTCAATTAACTCATACAATAATATACCTGCAGTTTTTCTTTTCCCAGAGATATATAGCTATAAAGCAGATTTGCACCAATTTCTGTTAATCTTAGTAATTCTGCACATTTTGATGACATCCTATTACTGACTTGATCTCCAAAAAGCATTTGATCCATGACTGTTTATTCAAGAATATTTGTTGTATTATTTTTTTTGTACCTGCAATAGAGTTTTTCACTTAAGGCTGTATATGTTTTTTTAAATTGATGTAGGTTCCATACAGAGGAATATATGCTAGGACTAAGAAGTTAATGCACAGACGCTTGGCTGAACGAGATGCAAGGCTTGCTTTGTTTCCAGATACGGTAATGGCATTTCACATTTCAAAAATATTACATAAATGTGTGGAATTTTTTAGGATTGGAATTATACTTTTGGTCTTTTACATTATTATTTAGTGACAGTTAAACAACAGGCCACAAACTGAAGTATAATTACTTTTTTGACATGGTTTAAGAGTTAACTGTGGTATACTTGCTTTGCCTTCAGAATAAATTCATGACAATGACAAGCTGTTTGCTAGGATGACACCTTGTGACCGCAAATTATCATGTAGGCCCATATACAAATGCTTATTATCAAATTTATTGACACAATAACAAAAAGCTACAAAACAGCACAATGCCCTTGGAAAATAAGCACACCAGGGCATTACGATGGACGGTTTGAAAACAACTGATGTAAACAATGTTCCTGATGCTAACTTTTTAATCTCTGCACCCTATTTTTAGGTTGAATGGATCCATCCCCTGTGGCGGCCCTGGAATTATCCAGAAACTAAACATTGATCCGTTTCAGTTTTTTTTATTGTGGTATTTTGAAATAAATTTACTTGTGTGTGTTAACTATCATTAAAGTGGAAACGCAAACCCCGGTATCATCCACAGCCATGGTCTTTTGGCTACGAATTTGAAAAATATACATAAAAAATGTCTTACTGCCCCTTGATATTTAAATCAATTTTACAGAATATTTAAATGAACAAAAAGACAGTGGCGACCAAAAATGGAAGTTCAGTACGGTACGCAGCAAAAAAACATCAAAAGGTACGGTACGCCCTTTATGACGAGGTACGTGGTGCGCATAGCTCAATATGCACTGTACCGTCTCCTATTTTTGCAAGGCGGAACGATGTGGTACGTTGACATGTAGCTGAAAAAAAAGTAAGGTGTGGTATGTTGGTATGGAACGCCCTACGAAAAACTTTATCCGTACCGCTGTCCTTGTCTGTCGGCGTAAACGGTATGGGGAATCCCCGTGTCGTCACGTGACAGTCGTCCCACTAACTGCTCAAACAGGAAAGCGATCGCGTGTGGTAGGAAACAAAACACAAACTTCCCCAAGAACGATCTGGAAGTGGGTGAAATGTTACAACTTGTATGATTGAAATGTTTTAGGTAGCATTAGTTCTTTTTTAGTGTTTTCCCCACTAAATCCCACCAGAACTAATTTGTCAAAAACTTATTTGTATTTGTACACAAATAAAACTCACAAAGCGTAAGTCTAGGCATGTATCTTATCTGAAACTATAACATAAACATTGGGTGGGGAAGTGGAGAGCGACAGTGCTACTTTGTTCACACAAATTCGTGACCTAAAAACATCGCAAATTTTAAATGTTGTCAAACTCTTGATCTGCATTCGTGATGACATTACGTTTAGCAAAGTTTAACACAATTTTTCTCCTGTCCAGTGACATTTGTTCACAGAACTGCAACAGCAGTTGGCATTTGAAAAAGGAGAAAGCCGTTTTCTCTGCCTGGCAGTTATACATCGATATGAGTCTTCACGTGAACAGCAAGAATGCTGATAACCAACTTCGCCTCTATAGTAGACGTTGGGCTTTTTTGGCAGGAGTTGTCGCGATGCAGATATTCGCTGGAATTTCTTTTTCAAGTTACGGTCAGATAAGTGGGTTTTCGTCCAGTTTTTCAACGCGAGTCACAGTGAAGTAGATTGGATTACGAATACCAGGAACGTTGGCGGTATTTTCGTTGCTCCGGTTTTAGTGTGGTTCATCTTTAAAGGCAACGTTTAACTGAGGTTTCTTCTTTTGCTGATAAGCGGCTGTTCAACATTGGGTTTATTCCTTGTAGCCGTTTCACTAGCAAATCGCTCTTTGATGGTGCTGATTTTCACCGGGCAAATATTTTCTGGTCTCTCAGAAACTTTTGGAATCGCTGTACCTCCTATACTGGCCGCTCTTTGGTTTCCAGAAAATCAAGTGGGTACCGCCCTCGCACTGAACTGTGTAGGTTACTCTATCGGAGATATTACAGGCTATATTGTCCCAGCAAACCTGCTATATGGCGGAACGACGAACTCCACCAACGCAACTACCTTTAGTGGTCCTGATTTGGAAAGATCCCAGCATATGTTGTTGATATTTTACTCATCTTTACTGCTTGTGTCAATATCTGTCACAGTTTTCTTCTTTATATACGGGGCTGACAGGCCGCCGACCCCTCCAACTCAAGCTCAAGCAATAAAAGACAATCTCATCAAACCGAACAGAACGTTTAAAGAGTTTATCGCAGAAACCAAAACTTTGTTTTCCAACCCTTCTTATGTCATAACCACAGTGGTTGCTGGATTCGCATTTCAAATTTTTACCCTCGAAAGTATATTTTTGTCTGAGATCATTGGATCTGTTCGTTTTCAGTTACTTCCTGACATTAACCCCAGTATTTTGAGCGCCTACATTGCCTCGACGTTTTGTGTAGGCGGATTTAGCACTGTGGTTATTGGAAAAGTCATGGACAGGTACAAAAACTACAAAGTGCTTGCCTACATTACTTTTGTCATGAACATCGCTTCCACAGGTGCCCTGGCAATCGGTTTTGCAATCAGATCCACAATTATGTTGTTTGTTTCCACTTTGGCGTTTGGGATTTCATGTTTTTCAGCTGACGTAGTGGTGTTAGAAATGACAACCCAACTGACATATCCAATTGATGAGACAGTTGCTAGCACTTGGATGACTGGGGTGCAATTAGGGTTGCCAACCGTCCTTTATTTAAAAGGACAGTTCTTTATTCAGTTATATTTGTCCTTGTCCTTTATTGAGATTTGAAATGACACTATTTGTCCTTTATTTTAAAATCGTTTTGACTGGTGGTTCCTTCTCCTGCTCTCAAGATCTGATTGCAAAAGCGTTTACTGCACTATTCCAAAAGGCAGACCGCAGACCAGGGTGTAAAAGCTTCATTTTATGTGTAACTCAATTTTCCATCTAAAAGGCAATCATTTTGGGAAAACCAGAAAATCGTAAACAAAGTTACTAAATATGAAAATAACTAACAAAAAACTGCAGAGAAGAAAGTAGGTGCGTTTGGAAAGGCAGTACCTTCGCCTATTAGCTGGACTCACAAGAACTAAAACAAATATGGTGTAAATAAATATGTCCTTTATTGTAGCTGAACATAGTTGGCAACCCTAGGTGCAATGTTTCGTTGCCTTGTGTTTAGGGATATTCGGAAGGGCCGTGCTCAACACATGGGGCGGAACGGCTGTGTTGGTATTCCAGTGTTTATGCGAGTGTCTTTGTCTTGTTTTGCTGTTCTTTGTTTCCGGCTCCAACAAACGTTTGGTTGCCAACGGCGACGGTGACGTCAGCGTGCCTCTGCTTCACTGAAATTAGAAACTGTAAACTGGACTGTCATTGGTTCGATACTCACCGCGGATCTTGCAACAGAAATGAACACTAAAATTGTTTCTTTCTCTCAGAAACTATAGACTGATATATTAATTCAACATCCAAACTCTCCTTTTGATGTCATATTGAATGACAGGATTGCTGCAGCGCGTTCAACCTCGATCGACCAACTCCGCCCTTTGTTTTTTCGCGTTTAAGAAACAACAAAAAACGGCTCTTAACGATTCTAAAAATCGCAGTGCCTTACATTTTGATTGTCCGTTGGTTTACAGAGCAGCATCAGGCTATTGCAGCACAACAAGCTGGTTTCCGGTCACTTTGTACTGTTTTAACATGTAGACAGTAGCCTACGTCGCTATAAGTGCACTATAAAGTTTTCTGGTGGCAGAAATAACTGATTCAGTGTGCACCCCATACTCAAGTACCTTAAGTAGGTATATTTCAAGCAAAGAGGCCTTTAACATAGGCTACCTTTTCCCGCTTATGTGAAAAATAAAAGACGTGTGCAAAATGAAGAAGGTATAGGAATTTTCGAAATCGTAAGAAAGAAGGTTTAAGAAATTAAAGTTGTCCGATCGTGGACTCATTGAGCATGACGCGTTTAGGCGTTCTGTCCCCGAGGATAAAAATGAAACAAAACAAAGAAACCCAGCTGTGCATGTGCAGTAACGTGAAACTTGAAATGCCACTCAAAATATTTCTTTTTTCACCTATCGCTCATCCTTTATTGATTTCTATGTCGTGTAGCGGGAAAGCTTCAAACGAAACGCTGATCGTTCAATAAGTAAAAAAGTGTTATCATTGAAAGTGTTTTCGTTTACTTACAAAGGACTTAATTTGCTGAAGGTGTGAGTGTGACCCTGTTTCCCGATTGCAGAAAGTTATGACGCCAGAATCTGCGAATATTATTTGGTCAGTTTCGTCTATTTTAGGAAATTAAATATATTTGTTTTTGACATGTAGTTTCTCTTTTTGGTTCTTTTTCTCTTTTCCTAAACGTTGCGTTCAGTTTAATCAATATTTATTGCTGTTGAAAAGTTAAACTTGAATGGTGTAAATACGAGTCACTTCACATCAGGCTGTGACAAAAACTTTAATGTATTTTCTGATGTTAACAGTATTTACAGGAGTTGGCAACCTTTTGAACCCAGCATTTCAGTGTAGACATTATGTCAAAATGTTAATGACTTTGTGTACCATGTTGTTGATGACACTGCATAGCTTTAAATAGGCTAATCGTTATAAGATGTAAAATGCTATTTTGTGCAGCTCGTTACAATATGTAAAACACTGCTGTAGTTGCACTGATCTTATGCTCAACCTGGCTAAAAATTTAAACTCGTAAATTACTTGGCATGCCAATAAAAATTACCCAGCCATGGCATGCCAAGCGCTGTGGACCCATGCATTATTTTTTTAACTGTAAGCATTAGATTCATGTGAAAAAAGCCCTTTCTACCTGCCTAAAATTTTGATAAAATAAACGGCTGACTTGAATTGACTCAGCGATTCTTGCTATTATGGCTAAAGGTTGCTGCTTCTTGCTATAAAGTTGGAGTACCACATTCAGTTTAGCGATGCTTAGAAAGACTACTGGTGTCAAGCCTAATGTTGCACATTTCATGTGGCTGGCAGTTTTAGACTTGCTAGAGGTCAACCTGACTGCACCCGTCTTGAGATAGCGAAACAAAGTATTATTTCAATACTATGCATACTCTGCCAGCTAACATAGGCTTCCACCATCAAGTATGCCTTTTAGGTGATACATCAAATAGTGTGCACTATTCTAATGCTTTTTTATGTGTTGTTTGTCAAAAAGTGTAGTAGAATTTCTGGTATTAAGTTTGTGTATTTGTACAGAGGTAGAGGGTTTTTGTTTTATCCATATGCTGGTAAATTTTTCTTGTTGACAAAAATGAGGAAAGTTAAGCCAAAACAAAAAGTTGGAGTAAAGTTGAAATCTTCTGCTGCACTTAACAGATCAGTTTCCACTTACGGAAAAAACACTCTTCGAATTTTGGAGGTGAGTGAAAACAAATTGTTGTTTGTGTTGACGCTAACTTACCCCACTAGCCAACTTTTATTCAGCTAAACAAAAACTGGTTGGAAATCCAAGAGGAACCTCAACAGAAAAAGGGGATTTTCTCAGACTCAGATGACAGTTTTGCCCTGCCCCCTCCAAAACAAAGCCCGAAAAAGTAAGCTTATAAAATTGTTGTATTGTTATTTAAGTCCAGAGACTCCTTGACAAGTTTCCTTTAGTGCTATGATGTACAACTGTTTTGCTATTTCCGGCAACATCACAGTAACGGTCACCTGTAAAAAAAGTTATTTTAGGAAGAAATATCATAAAGGAATGGAATTTATCTGATAATATCCCACTCACTCATGCCTAAAAGTATATTAAAATGTCAAGCTTAAATCACTCCCTTGTTCCTATTATTTCAGGTACAGTAGCCAAAAAGTTGGTACTAATGGGCAGCGCCAGAATGTATATTTTCTTGTTAATGTGGGCGGTCTCATTAACCAGCATCCTCGACCATCAAATGCAGATTGTGCACCCCTGTTTTAGTATATAGGTGGCATTGTATGTCGTAGTTTGATTGCATCTGTTTGCATTTGCAATCATTTATGTTTAGAAAAGAAAGGTTGAGAGGATGGAGAAAACGCTCGTCAAACAACAAAGAAAATTTTAAACCAGATTCAATAATCAGTCGCAGCACGGACATTGAAAAATCTATAAAAAGCATTCAAGAAGTGGATTGTTCAAAAAGTAGAAACAAACACCTAAAATCAGATGCATCAGACATTATCAACAGCTCCGTTGCGATTGTTGCTTTAAATTCGTCCAGAGCAAAATACATAACAAAGAACAGAAGAAGAAAACGTCTGAAATCGGAATACAAGGTCACTGATGGTTTTTTGACTATATCCTTCAGTGAACATATTCACGACAGTGAATTAACTTTGCCGTTTCAAACAACGATTATACATGGATATGAAGACTCTGCATCAGAATTTCTTCGAACACCAACTGCTGTGGTTGATTCTATAAAACCAGCACAATCGACCCCATTGCGAAATTTTGCTGGCCCCACCCCACTGTCTGTTGCAAGAACCAAATTCGATTCAAAAATGTTTCTGGAAAAATTTGGAACCCCAATGTCGGCAGTTCGTACCCGCCAACAAGCGCAGCTTTTCAAGGCAAAAAGCCTGGACAAAAGTGATGAAGATATTTTTCATCTCAGCTTCGAGGTAAATCCTGCCAACAAACCATTAGAATATTGTTGTTATGCTTACTGTAACAGTTGATTTTTTTACTAAAACATCTTGGACAATAGAGACATGCAAAATATACAACATAGCTGATGATGCTTTTATTTTAATTGTTAAAAAATTATTAAATTTTACTCTAAGATTTGTGCTTTGCACTTAAAACATTTGGCTTTGTGGTTTGTATGCAATTGAAACCATTCATCATGTGAGAAAGTGATGTCATAATGTCACTATGATGACATAAACAATAATAGTGAAGTGTTTTTGGGTTGGCATATTATAGTTTAGGGAGACTTGCAATGACATTATGGTGTTGGTTCTAAGAAAACGAAAAATTGCTGTAACAACNTTGCTGAGCTCTAAAAACATTGTTTTAGGGGGGATCTCTCTGTACCAAGACCTGTCGAAAGATGAGGAATTGTTCAACGCTGATTCCAGCATGGATTACCAGTTTGAAATATACAGAATGATGCGAGATGAATTGCAAAACGATTGGTCACTTTTTCGACCAAGAACTAATGTGTTTTGGATCCACTACCTCATTGATAAGTTTTTGAATCAGGTATGTGCATCGGTATTTGTCGATTTGTTTTAATTTTATCCCCAAAAAACTTCCACTTCATAGTTAAACTATTATGATAAGTGTTTTTTGTTTTGTTGATATCATTTTGGGGACTTTTTCCGGAAAAAGTGTGTACAGTTTGGGTCAACCCATTGGGTGTTTGGGTTATAGCAATGTTGCTTACGTTTTAGGAAAACACAAGTGACCGGGACAGGATTAGAACCCACAACCTTGTGAGCATAGGGCAGTCATGGTAACCACATGGCCATCTCTGCAGGTGATAACATTAAAATTGTTAATTATTTTTTAGGTTCAATACAGATACAAGCGAAGCAAAGTCCATCGGCAAGCAATTCTAACAATGTGCCAACTTTCTAAAACTGTTTTAACATTTTCATCATGTCAGGAGATTGTGGAAAAAACTTCACTTTTTAACAGATGACAAACTCATCATTTCTACCCAACGTTATCACTGTGCTCTTTGTGACATGTGCAATTGCTGTGACTTTAATCATGGCCGCAACCATGTTTTGATGTGGTTGGATGTTAATGTTGTGCTCTCCTTAGATACAATTTCCGACCAATGGGCAGCATAGAGGCCCTGTTAGTTGGTAGTGGTCCTTAATACTGAAGTTTTATAACAACGTTGTGTAACATGTTTACACCCTAAAACAGTGCTTCCCAACCTTTTTGTATGCATTCCCCTCTTTGCTTATTTTGGAATTTTCCATTCCTCCCCTACTGGACAAAATATGATATAAAAGTCATAGTAAAAGGGGTTGGAGCCACTGCTTTACCTAAAAAGAAATACTACACTTCTCTGGAACAACTTAATTATACAGTGAAAATTTCTTGGGAACCACTGGCCTAAAAGTTCATTTGATGGTTTTTATTGCAGGAAAATAGTGCAGCTTCTGCCTTTTAAAACGGTTGCAAAGTGCGGATAAATGTAGTTAAAACATGGTGGTAAATGACTGAAAACAAAAATGGCTCAAAAATGCCTTGTAACTTGCCATGTCTTTTCCAGCTTATAGTTTTCTCTCTGATTTTGCAACAATATTTTTGCAGCAGGGCAGTATACATATCTCTATGTACAAGATTTCATGTCAATTGAAGCTATTTACCCAGCAGGCTCAAGTCTATAAGGTGCAAAGGCAATCTTTTATCTGTCTTTCACAGGTAATTTTTAGCCAGTGAAACCTTTTTCTGGCAACTCTCAGGTGAAAGTCATTGGTATCTGCCTAAATATTAATGTGATATATATTCTGACACCCTGCTCTTCATGCTGTTGTGTCGGTCTGATGTCATTGTTTGTCTATAGCTTGAATTAAGTTTGGAAACAAATTTTGTATGGAAGCTTTTTTGTTATGTTTGTCAGAATTTTAGTTAGTGCCTAATCAAAGGACTATTTCCAAATTTTTATATTCATCAGGAATTTTTTTAGTGCTAAATGGGATAAGTGAATTTGTTTACATATTGAGTTGATATTTTTACTACCATGAAAGCACTAAAAACACAAAGCAACATACTGATGAAGGAATGGTCCCAACGGAAAATAGTACACAACTTTTCTGCACTATAATCAACATGGGTGACAGCATTTTTTCTGTGTGTGTTTTCTATCTGTATGGGGGCCTTATAGAACAAATGAGAGATTAGGGGACACTGAAAGAAAATTGGGCAGTTGAAACCAAATACAATGACAAAGCAAGTTTTGCCATAAATCTCTTAAACGGATGCATCAACCCATCTGTCACATTGATGTTGATTTTTGTCTATTTAGGGGGGGGGGGTGCTTTTCGCCCAGCTGTTTAGAGGGCGATATAAGAAACACTCCCTTCAATGAATGTGTCCAGCAGAAACAGCGCTTGTTGGGGATTCATTTGTTCATAAAGTGTTAATGGGAAGTCGTTAAAGAATTGGTTTGTGCCACAAAGCTTCACTACTTTTATGTGTGGGGTCAAGTAAAGTTCTGGAATAAAACAAACACCAGCAGTCTACATATTTATAATTTTTTTAAAATGTAAAAAAAACAGATTCACCTTGCCAACGTCAGAAGTTACCATGCATATAGAACAAAATCTTCACAAACGCCAACAACAATAAAAGCTTGGTGTACATAATCCACCAGCAGGTGGCAGTGGTGGTCCATATTTGCATCAACAAGCTGGAGTTTATTAAAATGCTGAATTTTGTGTCAGACAACCATATTGAATGGTTTGTAAATCTGAAATGATGTCCTTGGTGTATTTTTGTCCGAAACCTGAATAAGATGGTTTACAACAATCTATGTTTGACTGAATTAAATGGTATGTGTGATTTGATTGTGGATTGACTGTTTAGTAAAATTAAAATCATTTAAAGTTGGTAGTCTAGTAAACTTGATTTTAAAGTCTACACCAAAGATCAAGTAATGTGTAGTGTAAATGTTTTGGCCACAATTGGTTTGGTATATCGCAACTTGACATCTCTGCCAAAATCGTCTGTAAGTTCAGTTAGAATCGGCAAAAGTTCAACTTATTGCGCATCGCTTGTTTGGTTGTGCAACTTCATGTGGCCTCTCATCACTACTTGTTCCACTTGCTTGTGGTATGTCAGGAAGGCCATGAATGGCACGTTTCTGCAAAAATAGGAACAAATTTCCAACACTTTGTTTACAGGCACTTTTGACTGGACTAAAATTATATCAAGGCAAAATTTACACAAGGCCTTAAAACTGTTTTTATAGTAATAGCAGCCACCCCGATAACCCCTCCTATGAGGCAACTGCAGTTTAACGGAAAAAATTGTTTTTAGAAAAAAGTTTTCTCCGCCTTTCAAGAAAACATCATTTGTTTATAAGCTGAGCTAGAGTAACCTTGGTGCTTGAGAAGGAATAAATTCCACTCACCCATTTGCGGTTGGCTTTGTGCAAGACTTTTGCCCCAACTGATGTGATGTCACACCCAGAAACAATAAGGTTTTCAACTTTGTTCAAACATCCGGCTAGAGCAATCGCCCCTTCATCACCAAACTTGTCAGACAAAGCCAAAATGATCATCTGCGAAAATAGATCACAAATAATTTTCAAATGATAGGAAGCAGTCAAAAATGTTTTTAATAGGTAGGTGTATTGTGTGATTTCATGACATGAGACCACATTTTAAAGGAAAATGCGATTATAAAAGGAAAATATTCCACTTTTAAAAGGGCTATTTGGATGATAATGAAATATTTGTGATTGTAAAACTAAAAATAGAATTAAACTAGAAAGGTGGCTTACCATATATAGA
>QXVZ01008067.1:0-23195 GCA_008931825.1 Phallusia fumigata
AAATCCTGGGTTTGGCCCGAGTGTTTGGTGAGATTAAGTTTGTGTGGAATACAACTACTCAGGAACACCTGGAAAGTTAATGCGTAATTTGTCATTGACGTCATCATACACGTCACGAAAACGATAAAAGTCTTTTACTTTGGACCATTACATGTGAAAATGTTTTTTTCCGAACCCCGTCGTCATGTCGGAATTGAACTGCTGACCGCTGGTTGTATCGCAGATAAACAACGAACCCGCTTAATTCGGGTTGAACGCTGTTAAGAGGTTTGTGGTGTTTCTAACTCGTCACATGAGAATACATGACGAAAATCGAAAGTGGAATGTGGGGAAAAATAGAGAGTCGGACATGGGATTTGGGGTTGCTATGATTTCAGTCACAAAAATGCAACATTTCCAACATATTAACAGGACATTATGTTACCACCTGAACAAAAAGCAAAAACATAAACAATAAACATCAAAATGCTAAACAAGTATCTCCACAGCTCGACTCAATGTGAGCATAACGCATTCAGACGTTGTTCCACGCAACGAGGATAAGAAAAAGTATTTTGTGTACAAAGTTTTCATATGCCAAGATTTCGAGGTTTTGTCAATCGATAAAAAGTGAAAAGAAATCCCCAATGATAATTTGGACTCGCCAGACTCGCTATGAGCGTAACAGGGGAAATGGAACAAATTAGTTTTTTCACCTGCTGGGAAGAAAACATCGTTGCAATCTGAAATGGCGTTCCGCATGGGTGAATCGGTTCTAGCCAGTGCAAGGAATCGATATGGCCACTGTGGGGGGGCGTCCGCTGGGAGGGCGGGAATCTGTTCTGCGCATGCGTCGCCACAAGCCTCACAACTGAAATGTTGTAAAAATCGTAGGGTTGCAAAGATGTGGTTGAAATTATAGACTTCGTTCTTCAGAGTTTGTGGAAAGGAATCAGACTTTTACCCAACAACAAATTTTAACTACTAACTTCGCAAAAACGACAGCGGATAATTTGTTATTTTGAAATTTGGAAACTTTATTGCCCAATTTTGGCTTACGAATATTTTTACAATCTATATCAGAGGTGGGTAAACTTGTTCAATGAAAGAGTCGCTTGCGGAAAACCACGAACACTAGCGAGCAGCAAAATCATTTTGTACATTATTGTTAGTGTCAATACAGATACATTATATAGGGACAATACAAACACAATATTTATCAATATTAGGTCAATTTGGAATATTACTATTTAGCTAGAAGAGCCACAAAAAACATGCTGGAGAGCCGCGGTTTGCCCACCATTGATCTATATCAACCCACTCACCCGAACACAGTGTACTGCCGAATGAACTGCGATAATTGGTCAAACTGTATCGGTTCCGTATTAGGGATAGTCCCTGAGTTAGACTCCAAACAGGCTGTGTACCCACTTCCGGGATCAGCTGTTGACGTAGGTAGGTCTGGGGTTGTAGTGGTAAACGAGGGCGAATTGGGGACGTAGGAAAGTCCCCGTTTTTTTCGCCCGGTCTGGAAATATCTCACTGGAAAAATAAAAAAAATGTTTTTCTGTTAAAAAAGAGAATTAAGTTGTATGTTGGAATCATGTATTAAATCAAATACATTTAACATTCGAACGAATAACGAATTTTTAACTATTTCAATAGTTCAAATTAGTTTAGTTTAATTTAAGGACTTGGTTATACAGAGATTGCATCGACCAGAAAAAACCTCAGTAAAAAATTAACTAAATGCTTTGAGAGGTTAAAACCACGTTTTAAAAAAATGTAACAAACTACGAAAAATTACGAAAAACGTGCAACTTCAACGTTTTTCCGCTTACAAAAAGGAGGATCAGCTTGAGTATCCATCACAAACTCGTCCACGCATTCTTCTGAGTAACGTAGTACCGGCGTCCCTGCTTTCAAGTATTGATTGAGGTAAACCTTCCAACACTCAGCTGTGTCCTGCCCTGCTACTGCACTATAAACAATGCAAGGTGATGAACACGTGTCACATCGTCATGGTTACCCCTAACAGCTGTTGTGTACATTGAACTTGACCATGTCGGCATACTAAGCTTTGCACGCTTAAAGTGGGTTCCTAACGAGTTTTGTGCAGTCACCTCTAGCGCTCGTTACATGCACAACTTTGCACGCTTAAAGTACGAGTTTTGTGCAGTCACCTCTAGCGCTTGTTACATGCACAACTTTGCACGATTAAAGCGGGTTTCATCATGAGATATCTTGTAATATTAGAAATTAACAACTATGAAAGTTATCCGGGATCCGAAACCACAACCTTCCTGCTTAAAATGTGATTGCTTCACGCTTTAACATTCAGCTTTTACTAACACTTGAAACACATACTGGAAAATATCCACCCGGGATTGAAAACCAAAGGCCTTTGACTTTGCACTGCAATGCAATTAATGCAAATTGATGCAACAAGTTTACCTTACACGACCTACACAACAATTACATTAATTGCAAACTGAGCATATATATATATATGCAAGATTACATGTGTCGTGCTTGGGATTTGAACTCATAACCAACTTACTTGCACTGCCACTGGTCCACGTTCACATACCACACAGAATGTAGAATCGTAAAATCAACATTGCTCTGCCAACTCTGGTTGTTCGCTGCAATCGTGGGATCAGCTGAAATCTAAATATTCGGGAAGTCATAACCAGTGGTTTGGAACATGATTGCTAGCTGCTGGGTGGTCGTTATGTTTACGTGTAATCATTGTGATTCCGGTTTATCGTAATATCCGAATACTTTGCATTTTTAGTGGACAATTAACGTTTTAATTGGTTCTGGATTTATTGAAGTGACCGACTTTGTTCACTGATCAAAATTGCAAATCACAAACAAGTTAATAACGATATGAACTTGAACTGACAAATATTTAATAATGAAAAATTCTGACGTGACGAAAAAAACTCGCTTTTTTTAAAGACATGAAATAAAATAATGGTATGCTCGACATTTCATCAATATCCATTAATCAGAATCAAAGTTATAAAAGCTCCAAAAACTGAAATTCATCTTAACATTTAAATTTTTTGAGAAAACTTTTTCGCATTTTATATTTCTGTTACGTTTCATATCAGACCTTGCTAGAATATATAATCCCTTGTGGTGGTACAAATATCTTGCGGTGACAACATATTGTTCATCATCATGTAATAAAACCAACAGAAGCAATGTGTAAACTACTTTCCACATAAGATGGAAAAGAGGCGACTCAACTTTACTGAATACAACTGATGGAAAGGCGATAAAACGCGCGCATCTGACATTTGAAATGTTTAAAACCGTGAATGATGCAAATATACCTTGGTTCCCAAACAAATCGCGAAGTAAGATCTCCAAACCTCAGTCAGTTGAGCTTCGGCGGCTGTGGCGCGTTTTTTACGCCCGAACCGGAACCAGTGACATCCTGGTAATAAAAAATACTTTAACTTGATATTTGTGTGGCAGATGTGTGGAAGAGATTTAGACGTTGTTTGGTGATTGACAAACATGGAAACGAATGTTTTTAACATTACGACAAATCTTCCTTTGCTATGACAGGTAAAAAATGATTTCATAAGTTTATTGTTCTGTATTTTGACGCGGCAACCGAGAAAAATAATTATCGTGCGCAGTAGTGATGAAAAACTACATAAAAATGTGGGAAATTAGTTTTTTAAGAAAACAGGCGTAAACGTTTTCAGAGAAATTTGACGCAAATTATTTGGACATCAGAGATTTCGGCGTAAAGTCGGCAGCGGTATGTGAACAATTTTATTTTCACCACGATTAGGAAAAAAGATAAAAATCTTACCCGCGGCCAGAGTTGCCACGTAAAGCAAAATAAACAAAACCTGCAGTTTACCGTTCATCGTTCTGGAATATAAACAACGAAAAACAAAAGTAATAGAGTTGCAAGAATAAAAAAATGAAAGTTTTGAAGCATTTAAATTTCCTAAACGAAGACGAACGAACTTCGACGTTTAAAAGTTTTGTGATTCGAAAATAGCTCTCTATGTCTAAATTATTTAATTACATTGTTGCTTGCATGAAAATCGTTTCATGCTTTTGCGCTAATTTGTAATGAATAAATGACTGTCTAACAAAGAATAATTTGCAAATTGGGATAACACGAAACTTTCTAAATCCGTGAATAAATTGGTTTTTATTTGTATATTTTTATTCTTTTCATAACAAACTTTTCCAAACTAATTTTTTGTTTTAATTTTTCTTCGTCTGGTTTTAATGTCTCAATAGCATTTCATCACACAAAATTCTCGTCTTTGAACGACTTTTTTGATTTACAATGTGGCTGATCTATAAAAATCCGATATCACGCTCCATCACTTCAACATCTGTCTTTTATAGTGTTAACGCATAAAACGTAAAAACATGTTCGTGTAAAAAAATCGACGAAAACACAGATGCAGACAAGAAATATTTTAATCTAAAGAGTTAAAATAACTTCTAACATCTACACCTTCTAGTTGCAACAAAACTCCAGATAAAAATACCTTTTTGCGAAACCCTTTCGTGCACGACGCTGCACACCAACTGAGCTTACATGGGGAAGTTTCCACAGATAAGCTGCGAGCAGAAAGTTGTAATTTCTTTCGGAAATGTCCGGAGGCGAATGTTAACCACGCTACCAACTTGTCAACCACAACCTGTAGCGCTTCCACCTTTTCACCGTACAACTGTGGCTTAAAAGCGGGTTTAATACCGAGCTTCGTACAGCCAACTGTCATGTTGTAAGAATTTGCATGTTTTAAGTGGGTATTCCAACGCGTTTTGTGCAGTCAAGCATGTCTTCAGAAATGTAGGTGAACAGCTTTCCCAAAACCAATGAGACATATCTTTGTGTGGAAAATGATTTAAGCTGCAAAGTTGACTGCGCAAAGCTCGTTGGCTGACCCGCTTCGCGCGGGCTTATCCCATCGCTACAAATGCAAACTTCAGCACCAACATTTCCTCAGGCGCCGAAAATTCTAAGTTTTGCTGCAACAGATGACTCACAGGCTCGTGGTTAAAAATACGCTGCTGGAGGCGAATAGTTTTCAGAATTCCTTCGCGACCGGGATGAACCAAATTGTCACCGNTAGCGCTTCCACCTTTTCACCGTACAACTGTCGCTTAAAAGCGGGTTTAATACCGAGCTTCGTACAGCTAACTGTCATGTTGTTATGTGTAAGAATTTGCATGTTTTAAGTGGGTATTCCAACGCGTTTTGTGCAGTCAAGCATGTCTTCAGAAATGTAGGTGAACAGCTTTCTCAAAACCAATGTGACACATCTTTGTGTGGAAAATGATTTAATCTGCAAAGTTGACTGCGCAAAGCTCGTTGGCTGACCCGCTTCGTGCGGGCTTATCCCATCGCTACAAATGCAAACTTCAGCACCAACATTTCCTCAGGCGCCGAAAATTTCAAGTTTGGCTGCAACAGATGACTCAGTCTCGTGGTTAAAAATACGCTGCTGGAGGCGAATAGTTTTCAGAATTCCTTCGCGACCGGGATGAACCAAATTGTCACCGTCACTTCCGAAACTTTATTTTTTCACGTCTTTTTTAAGAGGAACGAGGTATTTAAAACTAATGTTATTTTTACCGGCCGAAAATAACTGTGAGAGTCTGTACCGATTTATCTGTAAAAAGTTTCATTTAATCATTCGGTTTTTCCAAATTTCTTCATAAGTTACAAAAGCGCCACTTTCCATCAACTCGTTTGCTTTCTGTTCAGGGTAAATATTTGCTTTAGCAGGTTTGTGTTCGTGAATAAAATTGAAAAAATATTCCAAATGTAGAAGTAGAAGTTTATCATCGGTTTTACTAAAAACTAAACCAATACTGGCGCAACACTGCACCTGGTGGACAAAACTGTCACAGCTCGAATTTTATGCAAATGTGCCAAAATACATGAGGGTTGTGTTGCTGAATTAAAATGAAAATTAAAAAAAATCATCGCTCTAACTTTACAAACTGACACTGGGATAAAACAAATTACCAGACAATCAATTGCAAAATAATTAGTAAACTGGAACCCCCATGTTAAAGTTATAAAATTTTTGCTATCCATCCAACTTTTTAAAAAAGCTTGTTATGGCTTGTTGGGGTGTTGGTGTCTTTTTGCGAAGTCCACTTGCTTTAGCTGAACCAAAGTATTTTGAGACAACTGAACTTTTGGACTTTCCAACGTTTCTACCAAGACCTATAGCTTTTTTGGTTTTAATCGCTGGTTTTTCTAAAACCACTTTTTCATCATCAGATGAAATTGNTGAGACAACTGAACTTTTGGACTTTCCAACTTTTCTACCAAGACCTAAAGCTTTTTTGGTTTTAATCGCCGGTTTTTCTAAAACCACTTTTTCATCATCAGATGAAACGGTGACAGTCGGAATAATATCGTCTTTTCCATTTGGGTCGGGTAATTGTGACAATGGTGTCCTGTTAGGGGTTCCTTTATTTTCATTTTCCGGAAGGGGTTTAGATTCCGGTTCATTATCACTGAAATCTGGTGACTGTTTTTCAGTGCAATCATCGACATTTAAATTTTGCAAAATAGTTTCCTCCACATCTTGTGTAATATTTACAGTCAAGTCATCAACATTATCAGTTAATAAAGCTGCCGGCCTGAATAGCTTTTTCTTCCTCTTATAACCTGGAGATTTGTTAGAAAATGTCTCACCACATGGACGCTTTGTATTGGAAGTTTTTGAGAAGGGATTTTTCCTCTTTGCATGATGTTTGCCCTCTTCCAAATATTGGTTTATGACATCATGAACAACATCAGTGAGGTCATTGTTGATATTTTTTGACTCAACACATTCATCTTCAATGCTGGCAAATGAATTATTTGAAGCTGAAAGATTTAAAGTTTCTGTCAACAAATCTTCTGAATTGTCAGGATGTTTTCTAAGAGTGCGGAAAAATCTGCTCTTTGTTACATGAACAGTTGTAGAGTTGGATGCTTTTGTCTGACTTGCTCCCTGTAAAAACTTTGCACTGGTTTCTTCAGTGATTGCATCAGGCAAATCATCTTTAATGGCTGCAAGGACATCAGTTGTACTGACACGTTCTGGGGCTGCAACAGGTTTTAACTTCTCCACCTCATTTGCTACTTTCTCTGTTGGCTCATTAAAAGTTTCACTGTCTTTCAAATTAAACTTCGTTACCAACAAGGAATTTTTCGCCCAAATGCTTGGTAATGAACTTGCACTTTTTCTTGCTCTCACCCATTTATCCACATTGAAATTCGCAACAGTTTCCATTGTGCCCACATCAATATTTCCCAGTGCAATTTGCAGTGAAACATCATTGGGAAAAAAACTTCCAGCAAATTTTACATCATCTGCAGTGGTTCCATCAGGATAGTCTGTCAGTGGTATAAGTTTGCGCTTGTATGGGTTAAAAACAAGCTGGTAGAGAAAAGTTTTGTCAGCTCTTTCAAAATTTGGCCCGTAACTTGCTTCCACTGGTTGAATCCCTTTAATATATTGATGAAGTTTTCTCGCTACTTGGTAAGAATCTTTACTTTTTGACAACTTCAGTGCTTTGCAGGCTTTTACCAAACCAACACCTTTAACACTTGGCAAATAGTCACAACCAGACAAAATACACATTTGTCTGAACAAATCTGGGGTAAAACCGACCAGGTTTTTTACCCTTCCCAGATTTTCAAGGGCAACTTCTTGACCTCTGCCACATAAATCAAGTTTAAAAATAACTTTCTTGCAGCCGAAACACAACAAATCTGAGTCTTCTGTGATTATTGCTTCAACATAATTATTTTTTGAGAAAAATGCAAGTTGTGCATCAGCCTCATATGGTGCAACGATGCAGTCGACTCCACGGTCACGCATTGCATTCATAACCTCCAGCGCCATAGAGGGAGTCACGCTGATACATTTTGTGAAACAATCTCTAGCAGCATTTAAGTTTCCCTCACGTAGCAGTTGGCGTCCCCGCTCCAAGTTTTCTTTTCTTCTTTTTCCACGCTGCTCTTCAACTTGACTTTTCGATGGCAAATGACATCCGTCAAAAACCAGTATCGGTTTAATTTTGTAGCTTTCCAGCATTGTGACATACTTGAGGCAGTACTTTATATACTGGTCAGTTTTCTCTTTTTTAGCAAGTTTATCAGCACAGGCAAAACAGCCACGGTGAATCCAACAATACGTGTCAACTGCAATTTGTTTTCCTGCATACTTTTTTATGTGAATGTCATCAATTGCGTCACGAACAAATCTATGTAAACCTTGTATTCCCATGGCAACACTAGTTGTTTGTAAAAAAAAGATAAAAATATTTGAACAAAAAAGTTTTACCATGTAATACTATAAGCAGAGACAGATACAAATAAAAAAATTGAAGAAAACTGTCTAAAACTGGTTTCAGGCAGCCCACAACCCAAGATTGTTTTTACAAAATTTACATTACTTTAATGTGGCAAAATAATGGTGGACAATTTGTTATTTTTCTACAGCGCATCACCCTGTTTCCAGTTTTAGTTTGGGATAAAAACATTAGTTATTCTATTGCTTGTTCAACAAGTCCTCTTTCTAATACAAGAGTCGAAAAACTGCCAAACAATTACCTAACTTTTCCCGGGTTATCCTATGTTCACACCGTTTAAAGCAACTTTAGCGAAAAATTCTTGATTTTTTTTCTGTTGATTTCTATGCGTCCGTTTTACCTGTGCTTATTTTAACAAATGATGAATAGCGTTTGTGGCTTATCGTTTAACTGTTTTTGCTCATCACAACTGAGAATAAACAATGTTTTATTCTGCTTCTTTCAAAAATCGCAAATCAAAAAATCTGTAAAAACACAATGACGTTTAACAACTGAAACGATTCAATTTTTACTTTCTTGAATAAAAGTTCACAAACCATACTTGAAAATTTCAACACGATTTCGACACGAATTATTTGCTCACAACAATTCTCTGCATAAAAACGTGCATCACATAAAAATCATATCAACTTCCGCATTCGTAAAAATATAAAAGGTAACATTTGGCAGGAAATATTGCAACTTGGGATTTCATTTAATTAAGCTTTCAATCGCTAAACACTTTGACAAACACAAAAAAGACAGAGACGTTCTTTACATCTTTTCGGTAAAAATAATTAGAAACTTGTACGGAATGACTTCTGGCAAGGGCATCAGGTTTAAGACCAGCGTCATAAGTTAGTTAAACTCCAAAAACATTGACATGGTTCATTGCTCTATGCTTACTCAAGTGCGTAAAAACAATCTAGCAATAAAGCATTTTTCACATCTAACAGTAACATTCAACTTTGTTCCGTACAAGGCAAGCACGTTAATGCAGTGGTTTGCTAAAAAAACAAGGCAGCTGGATTGGCGGAGATATAACCTAGCGATCATTGGAACTTACAACCTGATTGAAAACAAAAATACCTACACACAATACTGAACACTACAGATCAAATTTACAGTGTCGGTAGAGCAGAATTACAGGGCCACTAGAGTACCGGACAAGGTTTGTCGGGTTTGAATGGGTTCGGCCCCTGCTTTGTAACGAGATAATCGTGGATTTGTTGTCCGTTGCAGAAATCCACGAGATCTTTTGCTGATTGTGACACCGGGACTCTGTCGATGTCGTTTTCGATTCTGAGTTGCTGCACAAGTTTCTCCATCGCTTGCAGGCGCTTGTTTGACATTTTGTTTGTTTTATGTAATTTTTTTAACCTTAGTTTTTCCTGCAAACAATAAAATCCGGTTAAATACTTTAGCATCGATATCCGGAAAATTTTGAAGTCTTGCAACAAAACCACGCAAAAATCTCAAAACACTCGCTTGAAAGCAAAAGTAAAAATAATCACTGAGCGCTTATGAACGCAAACTTTGCGACAAAAAACGTAAAAATCGCAACTTGGAAAAATTGACAAGTTTCTTGGATAAAATGCTTTCGTTGAGCGGGTTGTCGTTGAAATTGTGGTGGGGTCTTTCACGTAGTGGAAACGTTGTCATTATCTGATACGAAACCAACAACGACATCAGCCGGTATTCAAAAGGAGGGATTACCCAGCGGATAGAAATTTACAGCGTCGGTTGGGCATCTAGAGCACAGGACAAGGTTTTTCTGGTTTGTAGGGGTTTGTCATCTCCTTGGTAAGCAGGTAGTCCTTATATTCGTTGTCGATGCAAAAATCCACCAGTTCCCGAGCCGACTTGGAAACTGGGATTCTTTCCACGCTGTTTTCCAACCTCAGTTGTTCAACCAACTTCTCCATCGCTTCGAGGCGCTTGTCGCTCATTCTGACAGGTTGTTTGTGTTTAAACAACCTATAGGTTAGTTATGCTGTAAATTATAGAAAGTTGATTTTGGTTGAAATGAGTTCATTGAAAGGTGTGAGTTCATTGAAAATAACTTTGCACACCAAGTTTATGGGTTTAGTTTGCAGCAATCGATCCTCACTTTGCCACACCCAGGTTACAAATGTTAAGTACCTGAAGATGACACTGGTAAATGGCGGAACGTTCAAATATGCTAGCTTATGTATTCTTCATGTTTAATCTGATCCGTCAATTGTGCCTCCACTTTTCCGCGCTCCATAACATCTTTACGTTGCGCAGCTATTTCCGGCTTGATTTAGTGAAATTGTGTCGCTAAGATTTCTTTCACCAAGAAATAAACTCAACTCAACTCATGTTATTGCTCTGGCGTTAAAACTAACACAGCACACCAACAACTAGTTTTGTCTGATGAGCGAAAATGAAAAAATAGTACGACGTGGCATCAACAATAAGCTGATTCGAAACCTTTATCCGAGAACAATGATCACTAACAAACAACTTTGTGTTTTTCAAATTTCCCGTTTAGCTTTCCAATTCCCCTCAAAATAACATTTGGGTTTCGCCATGTTGCGGCAAAATAGTTGTAGAACGCACGACAATCGCCTCATCTGTGTCGTCACTCAACACATGACACGATTTTGTGACGTCAAGCCGAAAATGTTTGTTATTTTAAAGTGTTACGCAGAAAAAGAAAATAAACTTGACGATAGGCGGATGAGAGGACCGATAACGTTCCGTTTAAATGGATTGTCTTGTGCGGAAGTTTGATGACCCTAACTTAAAAAAAAACAGTCAATTTTACGGGTAAACCAACCAAAACACATAATCCCAACTTTTTTTTGTAAAATATAGATTTGCCGTTTTGTGGACTTTTGTTCAGCAGTAAGTTACACCAACACTCCAGATTTTGTAAAGACAATGCCTGGACGACCACACATTTTGTAAAGTACGCCCAAAACCCAACCTCAACTTCCTGCCCAAATACTAACTAGTTTTCTATTTGTGTTTGAACAAACAATTTCAATTTACTCCAAAACAAAAGAAACAAACAAAAACTTCTGTCCAGCAATTGTTTCATCATTGTGCCAAGCAGATAACTGTCACGAATTTTATCTAGCTTCATCATACAGGGCGCCCTAGGCAAGCGTTTATCGCATCATTTGCAAAGTGTAGGATTTCAAAAAACACTAAGAGATGAAGAGATCTGACAACTTATACTACTGGGCGAAGTGCTTTCTGCCCTACTTAACTGAACGCTGACCCAATTTTCATGTGTTGTAAGAGAACTAAAATCACCCAAGGTTTAGCTACTGCGGGGGGATGAGGTTTATACAGTTGGCAAACGAACTTCGTACATTTTGAGATTAACTTTTGAAAAACTCGTCTACTTGGCCGAACAAATCTCGTTCGAAAACGCGGTTTTAGCGCAGTAAGCAAGCTTTCAATAACAATACAACGGTACCAAGTATAATTTTCACACATACGAAGTCATATCACCACCGACCACAATCCCACACACAACTTCCGTTAACCCACAAACATAAAAGCGCCGCGCTTCAACTCAGCCAGCGCTCAAATAACTGCCACAATTTGCTCTTAGCAGCTCGATAACAAATGCCGCTATGACGTCACTAAAAGGAAACAGACAACCTAGCAAAGTTGAAATATTGTGAAAGAACGCTTGGTTGAGTGTTCTGCTAACTTAACGGTGCGAAACTAATTTGCGGTTTACAAGACTCGAAATGAAATAACTCCCAGTTTTGCAGCAGCCGCTTTGCCTTTGCTCACACCAGCATAATATTTGTGCAGTGTACCAGAGCCAGTTAGCCAAATCTTTTGTATTGATTTCGTAAAACCAATTATATTTCATCTATTGTGGCTTAAACTTAGCGTCAGCTAACCAGCAGAACAACGTCCTTTGCTTGAGAAACTGAGCGCTCTACACCGCTGCAGTACAATGTGATTTAAGATTGATTTTCGCACGCATAAGATTATAGCAACCAGGCTAAATATATCCCCAAACTTCTTCTGTCAAAATGTTTTTTGGGTTCTCAGTTGTGAAGTCGTGCTTCAGTGTTTAGTGAAGCATATCGGTTAGAAGCAGTTTTCCCTGATATTTGTTGGGCTGAAGTATCCACTCAACGAATCGACAACCTTACGTGCCCTTGCCGCCAGTATTCAAACACCGGGGTGTCAAAACGACAAAAAATGGAAACGTCATACATTGTACGGTTTAAGCGAATCTCCTAACAAGCTTCGTGTAGTCAACAGTGACAAGTTTCATAATTTAATACACTTAGTTAGGAATCTGACTTGTACCAAGCTCTTAAAGTTTTATCCTAAACTGGCGATTCAGAGCATTTTGTCGTTTTAACAACTCCTAAATCATCGCAACAGTTTATTGCCCGAAGCTGGTTAGAAAACCCGTTTTAGGCGTGCAAGTTCGTATGCTTGGCAAGCGATTTTCCAAGTTACATAAGAAACGTTTTAAAACCTGGTCGAAGCAAATTGAGTTAGAGGCAACTACGTAGAATCGCATCTGGAGTTATTAATTATGTATAACTGCCGATAAATTTGATCGCAGAGCCATTGCAGCGCCCTAACACAAAACAACATCGCTACCACAACAGAACACGCCATGACAGAACACCAATTGTGATTGGAACCAAACAACAATGGCGGTTATTTACCAAGCAATCATTTTGTGTTTGTGCAAATTACCGGAAAGATACCGGGAATCAAGATGCGGAGATAGATAATTCTGTTTTGTTGTAAATGAGTCCGAACGAAATTCAATTTCAGGTTGCAGGTGCCGTTAACCGTCGGTTTGATGACGTCACACAGTCCTACGTCATTGTTACGTTACTTGCTGGTGTTAATAGTCACGTGACCTACAGGGGTGTAAAACAGCGACAACACCATATTTGGTTATGCTGGAGGCACGAAGGTTTAGGGGAGCAGAAACCCACTGTTCGCGCCATCGATCTTGTGTTTATATTTTTTCTACGTTTTGACATACGTTTGTGACATTCCTGGTAATGTACAAGTTAGCTTGACAACACGCGCCAAGTGTGTGGCATTTTTGTACCTCCACAATATTATTTCTTTCCTTAGGTCCATAAGCTACTAACTGACATGAAAAACTTTTTTTTTTCAATTAAAGGGTTATTATTGGATATTTGCCTTTAGCTTGATGTTACTCGTTGTTTTTTGTTGTTACAAGACTGAAGCAACACAAGACTGCCTCGAAGATGAGGCGACTCTTTCCTGCATGCCAAAGCTAAAACCAAACTCCAAACTTTAGATTTAAACTCGAAAGAAGCTTGAAATTCTACGAATCAAACTATGGACAAAATGCCCTCAGAATTACAAGCTTACCACGTTACATGCAACAGTGCTGAAGAACTGTTTCTTACTACTGCACGATTTGCTGGTAACACACTGCCAGCCTGCCAGCCCAAACATAATTCTCCCCACCAGTCGCTACGTCACACATTAGATTGATCAGAAATAACCGCAGAAAGGGAACTTAACTCGCCTGCAACGAAGGCAGGCTTAGATCAGCAGCAGTTTCGTGTGAGATGGAATTTCCTGAAAGTTCGAGACAATCCCAGCGTTCGCGCTTTTGCCCCGAGCTTCTGTGATGCAACAATCAAACACCGGATGTGACGAATGGGAAGTCTTTCAGGTCACGTGAATATATTTGCCGCCCGACCGATGTCACGTGACTTTGGAAGGTTGTCTTCGGTTGAAAGTGAAAATTTCCCCCAAAACCCGAAAAAAATGAGAAACCGGCTGAAAATTTTCAAGTTTGGAGCAAAGTCTGAAACACTGAAACTTTCTTCAATTAAATCTCGCTACAAAAATTTTCCAACAACAGACGCGCGATTCTAATGCATTATGACGTAACGCACGTATTGAGAAGGAGGATGTTACGTCACAACACGTTTTTACCACGTGACTTGACACACGTAATGTTGTGAAAAAAATTGAAAATATTTTGGGTGAAATTTTATTTTTAATTCTCAACAAAAATCAACAAGAAAAATTTAAGAAACTTTTCAATATAAATCAAAAAATCAGTAAAAATCAAATTTTATGAAGGAACATTGGTTCGTGCAGGTTGGAAACAAATAGAGAAATGCGGCAAAATGTAATTAACACCGGAAGATTCAACATAATCCCTGTCAACCCAGGCTAACTGCTGCGTCACAAAACACATTATGGCGTAACAATGTCACGATTTCGCCATTATAAACCGGCACGAAAAATGTAATTGACGTAAAACAAAAACTCAATGAACAATGGGAATTCCCCTAAACTGGTGCTTAAAAAACAGAAACAAACGTAAAAATTGTCAATGCTCATTGGAAGTGCAATATATAAATGCATAGAAGAAAAAATCAATGAAAATCAAAATATAAGCCTAATATGAAATGCAAATTGAGGTAATTGAGAAATAGAGGGAAATAACTGTTTTGCTTCTCATACAAATCACAAGTGGTTTCACATAAAAGGGCATGTTTCGGGACAGACTGTTAAAACCATTAAAAACTTGGACAGCTTAAAAAGTAAACAAAAGTGATTCAATTGATATGGTTGATCATTGTGTTTATGCATTGACTCGACGAAAAACTTCAGCGCTTAAATCTTTTATGTATTTAATTTGTTGCGAAGGTAGAGCACTTTCCACCAATGAGCGTGGAATCATTCCGCCCGGATCTATGTTGATGAAAAATTCAACTTTTGTTTTCGGCTTGGCTCTGTGAAAAAGATGGAAATAACTCCTACAAGCTTGGACCGAAAGCTAAAACTGTTTGCCCAAAAAAGAAAGTTACAAAAATCATAAGTTGTTCTTATTTAGAGAAAAGTCAAAAATAAGTTTTCTGCATAGCTTAAGGATTATCACAGGTTGGTCCTTGACAACTTGTTACTTTGTGCATAAAAGCTGACTGCTTTTGAAGTCTACCGGTCCACTGTCAGCGTAAACAAACCGTAGAAGTTCAAACTACTTACCCTTCTACTGGTGTTGCACTGTAGCCACTGGGATAAGTATGAGCTCGGACAATCCCTGATTTTGGAGGGTATTTCTCATGTTCAACGCTCTCAGCTGCACACAACAGGTTTTGATTAGAATTTCGGAAAATAAAGTTGTTAAACCTGCAAAAATACTCACCAAAAACCCAATGTTTTGTTTCAAAACCTAAAAACAAAACAAATTTTACTCAAATATGTAATAGCTGTGAAAGGTAGAAAGTATGAGAAACATGGAATACCTGTAACTGTTTTGAATGAAAAAAGATCAAGAAACTCCCTTGCTGATATCATTCCCATCATCACAGATTGACTTGTGATAACTGAGATTGACAATTCCTATGCACAAATCAGATTGTTAACACAACAGCTACACCAGCAATAGGTTGGGTGGCTCAGAGTTGTTCTTTAACATTTTCTTACAACTGACCCTTTGCAAATATTTTATTACCAGCAGGCCAAACCAGTTGAGGTTTCACTGAGCTGTAATCTATCGAATGATCAGAATTTATGCGTCACCACAGACACAATTACAAATTGAGCAAAACCGACAACACAAACCTCCAAAAGCAAGTTTATTTAGCAATAATCAACATGCAGTTTTTGAAGTTGCTACACATGATACAAGTTGTTACCTCATTGAATGTTTCAAGTCTTTCATAGTTTCCAATACTTTTGTCCCAGGCAAGTCTCTCTGCAGCAACTTTTGGTGGTTTTAAAACTTCATAGACTTTATCATGTGGTGCATCAACGGTGCAGGAAAATTTATACCTGTGAGGATGTAAGTGAGTTAAAGTAAATGCAGAAATTCAACCCAAATTCTGTTTACATTAAAGATATTTTAGGCTTTAGTCATTGAATATTTGTGTTACATGTGAGATCTTTTTTGAATAATTGTAATGTTTAAGAATAGTTATCAATTTATAATATCTGGTGACAACTGTGATGTTGTTTAGCAGAAAACGACATGCCTTCCATCCTGGTTTGTCAACAAACAAACAAACACAGCAATCCACACATCAGCAAAGCTGACATTTGGTATTGAGTTCAACTACATTTCCCTAAACTTACATATTTCCATTGAAATGTGGAGATTTCATGTAAGAAACATCCACTCCACCCTGCAACAAATGACAGAACAAGTGTTAGTTGACATTGTCTCATAAGCTTTACCATTACTAATTGTATCAAGTTATAATAGTGATTGTCAACATGTCTGATAACTGATGGTTAGCTCACTTGTAGGTGATTTTCAGTTTACATGTTTAGTGCTTACAACTGGCCAAAGCCAACCAATACCAGAAAAGTAACTGAAGGTTTTTAGCGGTCACTTCTAAACAAAAGTTTCTGGACTTTAGAGTGGTACCCATGACGAGATTGCAAAAACTCATGTTTGTCTTAAAAATGTTCAGATTCTAGTGTTCATAACTTACTATCGATTTAAGAAATTTCCATGTTGTATCTCTATCAAACTTCAATACTTCAGTTTCAGTATTTTTGGCAGCTTGAGTAAATCTAGCTTCCATTGCTATAAGTTCCCTAAGATAACAATACAATGGACGAAAAAGTCAACGAGATATTGGGAGCACAATTATCAAACATTGCAGGGCTACCATTCAAATGTAAGTTTGTTTACACGGTATGCTGTAGTCCAGGCAGATAATAATACACATGCTGGGAATCTTAAAAAGCTAACCTCAAAAAATTGAGTCTAGCTTGATGACATTAAACTAGTAAATCAAAAATTCTGTTGACACTAAATGTTAAGGGTTTAATGAACATGTATGTACACAGATTGATAGGCTTTGAAAAGAACATTTTTTAGCATTACAACAATCAAATCGAGCACATTCATCAGGAGATTTGAGGAAGACACGAAAGTAGGAAAAGATGAAGGAAAGGCACATTTCAACAAAAGCAGTGAAATCATGATTTATGTTTGATTGAACATAGCACAACAACAATACAACAACAAATAGGCAAACACAATTTTTTTAAGGTCAGCAGGCATGCCAGTGACTGAACAGGTAACAATACCAGTTCTGTAACTAGCGATGTTGTACAAGATCTAATTAACCATAATAACAAGTTAACATCATAAAAAAGACCACATAAAATCACAAGAAATATTTCAACATACCAGAACTAAAAAATGAATTTAAAATTCTAACTTAAGTGTTTTTAGTTCTTGATTTGCAAAATAATGTTTATTGAAACTTATATTTTGCAAACAAAACATGGCTATATTAACAGAGAGCCAACAACAACAGTATGCCGCAGAATTAACAATTTTGAACTGACAAACATGTCATGTTCAGAGTGTTGACGGAGAAAATAGGAAAAAGAAACTTAACCTTTATTTATTTTGTTAACTCTGCTCAATATAAGTAGTTGAATCGGCACCAGCAGTATACTCAAATTTTAATTTAGCCCGAGTAGTAGGTTTGAGATGTGTTAAACCCTTGCACTACCAATATAAACTTAAAAGCTACAAAAAAGTTATTGGGTTTGACTGTATGAATGTCCCAGGTTGTAAAAACATTTTGCAAGTCAATGCTTGCGAGTGAGTCAGCTGTCATGGGAGAAAATGCATCACTTCCTGTTGCTGGTAACAAAAACCTCAAAGTGTCATTAATACAATGTCTATTTGTGCCCAATCAACAGTTTGAAAGCACTCTCAAAATTCATTTTTCCCAGTTAATGCAAAAAATCAAATAATATTTCTTGTTCAATCTGATTTAAAAACCGGATACAATTTTTACCTTTAGAGAACAAGATATTTTTATTTACTCAACAAATTGTGGAAAAGTTCTTGCTTCGTTGTGATATGGCATTAAAAAAAGTCAAAAAATTTGTGGAGGTTATCATACACAGTCTGGTATGACATCATAACATTTACGGTCCCACAAATAAAATTATCAATACAAAACCTAAAAAGCAACACAATTTGTCTACATGATTAGAAACAGTTGTAAAACTGGAAATAATACATAGCTATATTGTAAGGTTGCACCAAATCTGCTTCGAGATAACAATTATTTGTATTTTTCCTTATCGCGACTGATCAGCTTGTCGATGAGTTCCTGCAGGGGAGCGAGCTCACGCCGGTCAATCAGGTTAAACTCCTGCACAAAGTATATAAAGTGCTTGAATGAGGTGTTGAGATGGGCCTCCTCTCCAAGCTCCATTACATCGGAGAAGTGCTGGTGGTAGATGTGAGCATAAACTCTGAATAACCGCTTCAAAATTGTCTTTGCAATTGACATGAAGTTTTTGGAGAAGGGCACACCAACTGCTGATGGGAATATTTCCTCATTGTCGAGTTGACTCTGAACCCACGTCATCAAGTAATCAATGTATCGTGGGGCTGAACACTTGATTGGCTTTTTAATTTGTACTCCATCAGCCCAATGATATTCATACTTTGGTCCAGCCGACATTACTTCACATTTTGTAGGGTTGCAGAATTCAGAAATAGTTCCGTAAAGCATGTTTATTTGGTTAAAAAAGTCAACAGTGTTTACAGCAATCCATTCATTCAAATCCTCGCCCTCTGGCAGCACGACTGCCAGTTGTAAATTTCCGCTACCCAGTGTAGCAGCAGCATGTCGCATCAACTCATGTTGGTGCGAACCTTCTGGAATACTTTTGCGCGGCTTGAATGTTTTGTTGTGGCGATTTTGAAAAAAGAAACTCATTTCATACACTATGTACTGATAAAAAAACAGCCAAATCTGCTACAAAGAACAAATCAGTTTAACAATAGGTATGACCTGACTATAATACATACAATTGTACTTGGAAAGCAGAGTAACCCTGTATTTTGGAGATGTAAAATACTGTCCACAGATGAAATTTCCATGTCTCATATGAGACATATCTCTCACATCAGTAAACATGACAAATAAGTGGCAACACCACTGTATTTCCGCCTGCTACATTTCTAATTTACAATCAAAACAGTCTTTTTGAATGTAAACATGCCTAGAACAAACTGAAATACACGACCTGGTTTTAGTATTACGTTTTACTGTAAAATGTCAAAGAAATCTTTCATTAACGTAATTTTTACGTACAACGCATTTCTCCGTAAATCCGAAACGTTTGTCATTGTTCCAACTCCCCAACACAAAAAAATCTATTTCACCGATGACAAATCTAAATCCGGACCAGTGTGACTGTGAACCACTTTTTAAATGTTCATTCATTTTTTCTTCCTGTACAAGAGAACGTCCGCTCTTTGACAAATATTTTGTGGAGAATAGCTATATTTGCCTATTTCACATCTGGACGCTAAGTCTAGCGGTTACTGACCTCCTGGACTTTTATCCCAGACACAAACTAACATGAGCAGACTCTCACACGCAACGTACTTTTCCAAACTTTAAAAAGCGCGATCCNGACGCTAAGTCTAGCGGTTACTGACCTCCTGGACTTTTATCCCAGACACAAACTAACATGAGCAGACTCTCACACGCAACGTACTTTTCCAAACTTTAAAAAGCGCGATCCCCCCAAAAAACCAAGATCGTTTTTCGATTTTCCTCAAAACTTTTAACGTAAAAAAAGTTTTTTATCTTGCCTTCTCTTCCACCTAAAATAACATTTGCAGTCTTTATATCTTGGGGAATTCCACCAATTCCTTCACACTTGCAACAAAATAATTTTATCGACTCTGGACAAAAGGAAACTTGCTTCCAAAAGCAAAGTGTCATTGTGTGCCTATTGTTATAAATCAATTGTAACACAAAAATATATTTTAGGGAGCAACAAAAACATCAAAAAACACGAGAAAAATAAATTAAACACAGGGTAAAAATGATAAATGCTTCTCTCAAACAATGAGTGGCACTCAACAACAGAAGTAGATTCCTCCAAGATTCAGATCAACATATTATCCGCACAATGTTTTGATGACAGAATTTGCTGATAAACCCTGTTCATCTTAATAATCAAAAAACAAATTTTTCAAAAATACAAAGCTATAACAAAGAGATATTTTTAAATGATGGTGGGGTAATCGTAAAGTAAGCATTTTATTAACATGTCGCATTTACAATATCTTCTTGTACACAATTACTTAAGAAGATAATCTTTTGAGATTTTCGGCTGAAACCCAGAATCTGTCACCCACAAGCTGCAAGCTTTTCAAAGCATATGTTTCAAATCACAGCACCGGTCCACCAAGTGCCGTCTCCACAATAAAATGACCAGCGCCACAAAAACAAGTCAAATTAACTACGGCGCAAATACAACGTGTGCCTCAGGAAACACAGTGGCAGTCACAGGCATGTTGCTATCAGTCACTTGTGCCGTAATTACGCACTATCAATTTGCACGAAGGCACACACACAATGTAAATAAATTTGTGACAATTACCAACTACCAACAGTGTAACTTAAAGTGAGAATATTTTGACCTTAGGGTTTAGTTAGTCTTGTTTTCATCGCACAAGCTTTGTGTATCCTTTAAACCAAAAACCACCACAAATGTTTGAATTGTGGTAGACCTGTCATAATAATATTTGCAATCTTACATGTGGTTCATAGGTTTCTTTGTAACTTGGTACCATTGCAAGGAACTTCATGGACAAGCAAGTCCACCTCTCAGCCTCACTTAGTTGGTTTGCAGTAAAAGCGCTGACACCAATGTTCCACGATTTCACAGTCAGCCACAGAAGTTCAACGTCTGGATGCTAAAAATAAATTTCAAATTATTTTTACTTTAACCTATATTTGTTACCACCAAAAATAGAAAACACATTTAAATAATTTTGCTCAGTTTAACTGAATTGTCAGGGATTAAAAATTGTACCTGAGACTTGCTATTCTGCACTGTCTTGTAAATTTCACAGAATAAGTTCCAAATTTGCTCCTTGTCGTCAAAACTTCTTTCCAGGAGCATTTTTTCAGCCAATGACCGATACATTGCACTAAACAAATTGATTTAGGTTTTACTGATAACTCAACAATAACTTGTCATTGACAGAACAATCTTAGGGCTATGATAATTAACAAATGTGTGAATTGCTGTGTAATATCATATTTCTGTTAAAATGTAAAAAAATTATGTGTTAAAAAAGTGTCCTCGATAAAAAAGAAATTTAAGCAAACCTGCGTTTGTTGATGAACGTGTCTAAGTTTTCCTTGCTCTCTTTCTCCATCTGCTGGTTAATTTTAGCGATAGCGTGCTTAAGTGACAACTTGTAAAGAGCAGGATGCCATGCAGGAGCTTCAACTGACAATGCTTTGAAAAATGCAACAGAAAAGTTTTTAATTTCCGATTGAAAACTTCACTTTTGAGCCAAAGAGCTTACAAGACACTATTTTTAACATCATTAGTTTTTTATCGAGATTTAAAAACTTGACTCAATTTAAATTTCTCACCCAAACTATACTTAATAAAAAATAAATTACAGAACAACCCAGTAGTTTGGCATACAGTATGCAAAAGCAAAGACTTCAACCTGCAAAACTTTCAAATGTTTTCACATCTACTCCACTTGTGGTCATCATTTCCTCAAGCAGTGATTTGAGAGCGGTCGGTATGACATTACCACTAGGTGGCAGCAACTTACAAAGTGCCTCAAATCTGTACAGGGACATCAAAATCATAGTTCGGTCACTTGAGGCAGGATTTATCCCAAGTTTCTTCAGATCATTGAAGGTCATTTGACATTCATCAAGGTCATGTAAAACTTTCTGTAGTTCGCTGTTCTAAAAATACGTTTAATATGCAGAAAATAGTCAGAATTTCACACTATGCTCACAACATCAGAAACTGAGGGAATTTATGTAAAATTTCTGGGGACAAAATTAAATGTTTTTTGGAACTTACAACATGTTTGGTGGCTCCACTTCTAACAACTTCCAGGCTACTAGCAGCGCTCATGAACAGACAAGTTTGCCGACGAACTAAGACACTGCCCTCCTGTGGTAACAACAACAGCAACTGCGAACAAAATCCACTCTTATACTTAATTTACTTTAATGTCACGATCGTCCATTTACATTATTGCAGAAGATTAACATATCTCTCATCTTCTGTGGGTGATCTCTGTCTCTCAAAGAAAGGTTCCAAGCTGGAAAAGCGAGGGTTCAGAGTTTAAATCCAATCACAACCCATGCAAACTGACCCCACCAATTTTCATGAACCAAGTAACTTCTTTATTGAAATCCTCCGTGTTTATCATGTGACCACTGTTGCTTGGCAACCCAATCATATCATCAGAAGTTGTTTTGGGATGTAGATCGTTAGTTTTAAGTTGTTCCAAAATCTACATATTATAACTAGAAGGGTGGCTTACTATATAATGACATACTATATACACTATTACCCGATATTAAAAGATGATAATATATTCCCCACATTATTTTACATTGGGTCTTATAGTTACCTGCGCTATTTAGGACATGATTGTTTCTGCTGGCAGAAGCGCATGGGTCCCAACACATGCAAAGTCCTACATGGTGTGTTTCTGGATACACGTCCAGGCTATAGGTATAAACAAAGCAATCAGTGCACTATGAAGGCACGTTCTGCAAACTGTGTAAATTTCATCCAATTCAGACATAGTTTAATCATTTGACCCATTTTAGGGGGCTAGCAGGGTAACTGATGGGGTTATGGGGTCAAACAAAGAAATCAATGCACCACAATGACATGTTCTAAAAACTGTGTCAATTTCATCCAATTCGAATATTGTTTAATAATTTGACCCATTTTAGGGGGCTAGCGGGGTAACCACTGGAGCTATGGTGTCAAACTATCAATTCGACACACCACAATGACATGTTCTACAAACTGTGTAAATTTCATCCAATTCAGACATTGTTCAATATTTT
>QXVZ01008067.1:24230-40241 GCA_008931825.1 Phallusia fumigata
CATGTTCTACAAACTGTGTAAATTTCATCCAATTCAGACATTGTTCAATATTTTGCCCCATTTTAGGGGGTTAGCAGGGTAACTGATGGGGTTATGGGTTCAAAAAATGAAACCGATGCATCACGATGGCATATTCTACAAACTGTGTAAATTTTACTCAACTCGAATGTTGTTAAATAATTAAACCCATTTTAGGGGGGTAGCGGGGTAACTGCTGGGGTTATGGGTTCAAAAAATGAAATAGATGTACCACAAAGGCATGTTCTACAAACTGTGTAAATTTCAACAAATTAGGACATCGTTTAATAATATGACCCATTTCAGGGGACTAGCGGGGTTAACCGAAACTAATGACACACTGCCTTGACCATGTCTTCCAGCTGTGAAAGTTTCATCCAAATCCACCAAACATTTCACCCTGAAAGTGCATAGACAAAGTGTGGGAAATATTTCACCATTTCGGGTTTCAAAACTGTTTAACATGGGGATTTCCCTTTCGCTAAATACATTGTGGCCTCATAACGGCCAAAATTAATGCCTCATGCTAGTGGTTTCCGCACAATCAGACAACTGCCATGTACATTGTCTGGCATAGAAAGGCAAGTCCATGTTACTACCAAATTGTGTACATAGTCTACACTAAACTTTGTGGTGCGCATGCATGTCAAAAACGTTTTACCTTTTTGAGGCCAGCGGGGTAACCACTGGGGCTATGGGTTTAAACTAAACTCATGACACACTGCCTTGACCATATCTACCAGCTGTAAAAGTTTCATCCAAATCCATCAAACATTTCATGACAAAAGTGCATGGACAAGCTGCAGGGGACAAAAAAGAAAAAAACAAACAAACAGAGTAAAAACAATATGTGTCCACTTTCAGGAAGGGGACCCATAATTATCACTTTGTCTGTCTAATTTTTAATTTTTCGGAGGGGGGTCTGGACTTAACTTTAAATGTGGCATGTGAGATAATAATACAAATGGTGTTGAGTTTAATTGAGATGCACAAACTAGTTGAAGTAAACAAAAAAGTTGGTAAACTTACCTTATAAGCATCCCTCACATATGAAGCAGCTTTTACAATATGGTTTGACCCATCTGTTTCCATTACCTCATCTGAGGTGGAATTGTGCTCAGACATCTCAACATTGGTGGATTCTTCTTTGCCACAATTACCTTGTTCTTCTTCCGACATTGTCAGATGCAAGCGAACTAAACATCTAAAATATTTAATTTTAGTCTTTTAAAAAAAATTATGTGTAAAATGTCAACCTAAGTGCAGTCAGTTTTGCTGAATCATCCTTTCCAGTTGAAACAAGATGACTCAGCGCTACCATGGCAACTTCTCTTTGATTCTTCTCAAATGCAAGTTGTGCAGCGAGGCAAGTTATGGTGTGCATATCACCACAAGGTGTCACCGCTGAAGTGGATATCTTGTTGATTATTTCTAAAGCTGAAAAAATCAGCTTTGATTTAGAATTTGTTTTTCAAACCATATAAACTGGAGTGCGACCGCGAGGGGGTTTGTCAAACTTAATGAATCAAATTAACAGACAAAAAACAACACAATTCTTTTGTAAATTCACCTCTGTTTGTTTTTTGCTGCATGACACACACTTTGAAAGCAGTGTAAAGTGAGAAAATGCATTCATTAAGTTGAAGAGCGTCGTTGGCACAAATCTCTGCCTGTAGATCGAAAACAAGTTGCAATTTTTCCACAAAATTTTTCAAGAGGTAATAAAGCAAAAAGCAAAACAGAAACATTTGAAAGCACTCGCCTCATCCAATCTATTAAGGTGGATGAGACAAGAAGCTTTGTTGCGGAATAATTTTGAAATGTTTTTATTTCTTTCTTGATCATTTCCAGTCTTGCAAATGTTGAAAAGTTGTAGGGAGATGTCATACCAGGAAAGGCTACTTTGCATATCTCCTACAGAAAAACTGTTGGTTAAAACAATCAAAAGTTTAAAAGTTATCAAACAAATTTTGTTTGAGAACAAAGGTGTTTATGTTTGGTAAAAAACTATCAAACCTGCATCTTGTTTTTTGACTGCTTGCTCCCACAGCAACAATTGTATCAACTTGTGGGAAGTTTCGTCTAATATTTTTACAAGTTCTTCATCTGAGCAAAATATTTTCTCTGTAAATCTTTATTCCTTTGTCAAACTTTTAAAAAAATGGATTACAATTTTAAAGATAGTTTAAAGTCAATTTGCCGATGTATATGAAAATTACCTTCAAGGAACTTTTCAACATAATCCACAGCATCGTTGGACGGCAACCGATCGATGGCCGCTTGGAGGCGCTGTGCATGAACCCGGCCGATATGTTGCGAACCAGCGAACCGTGACAACAACTCATTCAAACCAAACTCACAGATATCATATCTAAAATATTTATTTAACGTTTGCATTGGGTAAGATTGTGAAGTGGTTAGTGCAACTGCCTTGCATTCACAAGGTTGATGGTTCAAATCTCGGTGTACCCTACTGTTTTAACCTTTCTCAAAACAAAATTAATTATGTAGCACCTATTTAAATTCCATCAGTTTAAAACTAATCTGTAAGTCTTTTTTACAATAGTCAATTTACAATGCTGTGTGACTAAACACTAAAAAATATTGACTATATTATTTACGTGGGCCCAGTTAAAACCAACTAAAATGAGAAAAATAGCAGTGGATCTGCTAGACAAAATATCACCGTTAAAGCTGAGTAACCAGAATTTGCTGACTCACCTGCCTTTGGTGTTGAGAAAAGCACAAGCATCTAACCCCAAGTCAACTTGTAGTTCTGAGTGATGTAACAATTCACTCAACAGCTGTTTTATGACATCACTAGCTGCCGTTTTTGTCAAAATTTTTAACCTGAAAGGCAAATTATTCTTTTACCATGTGAACTTTGAACGGATTGTAGTCTGTTGCAAATTTGTCAACTGGTTAAGAGCAGGGATGCAACACTAACAAGAAACAAATAACTGAATTGTTTTATTATTTTTCATTGCGTTTTAATATGACACATTTGTTTTTTACATCTTCAACATTACAAAAATGACAGAGCACCAAAATATAGGCAAAAATATATAAAGGAAAATATGTATTAAAGGTAAAGCCTCCTTAATAAAGCTGGACATTTTATGATAAATTCACAGACGTTGATTTTTATGAGGGCACTTTGTAGAAAGAAATGCGCAAAGATACAATCGCAAAAATAACAAAGCAATATTTAGTTCACAGTGAAATCTTTGTCATGGTCCTATGACCACCACTGCCCATCTCGTCCATCCTCTTGGCATTCTGCACATCAAGTTTTTTTTCAATTCCAACTCATTATGCTGGACTTTCACCGAAGCGGTTGAATTTTGGGTTTTCAAATATTGACTTGGCGTCTTCAAACCCCTCGGCTAGTCGACGTTCATGTTCCTGTTCTTTCACAATATCTTCATGTGACACAGAAACTGTTTCCGTCAGAAACTTGTATTTCGGAATGAGTCGAGTTACTTTCGGTGTTGAAGGCTGACTTTTGTGTTTCGGTTTTCTGAAAAAAAAGTAACAACAATTAAATTCTCTGTTTTTCAAGTCTCTCTACGCCTTTGTTTATCACAGGAAGTTTTCTAAAGTAAAAATTTGATCGAATGCAAATAAAAAGGAATTTGAATTTGCTTCTTACACAAGTAAGTTTTATTCGACCAACACGAAAAGGGAAGAGTTTGCTACAGTTGGGAAAACTACTGAATTAATCATCACTTAAATTCACCTCAGTATAAGTGGGCTCGAGTTGGTGCTGTTGGGTCCACTGTTGTGGCCAGGAACCGGTAGTTTGGCTGCGTTCCGTCGCTCCATCGCCATCTTGTGGCGGTAATTCCACGAGTAAGACCGCGTACGACTTCCGGTGGATGTCACTGTGGAGGCACTGCTGATGCGTTTGCGTCTGGGATCGGGCGACTGTTTCGGTGGGGAAAATTTTAGATCCAAGTTTTCCTCGTTGCCGAAATCGAATGGTTCCGGTTGCAGGTCGGCTAGAACGAGCGGAGAGAGAGGAAGGTGTTGAGGAGAACGACCGTCAGAATCGCTCGCTGAATCGGAGACGTGGAGATCGTTCATTACCGCGATGAAAGACGGTGACGCTTCGGGTATCGAGAAATCATCTTCACTGTCAACATTCTGGGGATTCCCTTTCTCGTCGACGACGTTTGAAGGGGAAGTCCCACTTATAGGAATCGCTGCGGTTTGCTGAACAAAAATGAACAGTTGTGAAGAACACAGTTAAACCCATTGCTAACCCAACAACATCTTTGCAAATCGCAAAAACATTTCCAAACTTACCTTTGTAGCATCCGGTACGTTGATAGGTTTGCTCTCTGTGTTGGCAATTTCATCCATCTCTTTTGCTTGAACCATTTGTATGCGTTTCAATTATAACGTCACAATGAATGTCGCGATGCGTCGGGCGTTGAAAGTTTGCGCTGTATGAATTTCCAACGCTGGACGCCCTTGTTATATACCCTTGTACCACGTGACCACGTGCTGTTGTTGGGCAACATCGACAGCCAATCAGCGCCCGTTTTTCGCGTCACGTGGCAGGCTGTTTTGACTCGGCAGACGGGCGTAGGTTGGAGATCGGATTTCGATTGTTGACGTAAGAATTGCTTGTTTTTATGATGAAACAAAGAGCTTTGTGCGTCACAGGAACTCGAAGGGGCGTATGTGTTTTGTAAAAACTTTCGAATCAGTTTTTTTTATGATGAGATGAATATAGGCTGCAAACTTTTGCGCAATGTTGTTGGGCTTGGAAAGTTCAAACAAACTTCGCCCGAATTGTTGCGCAATTTTGAATATTTAGTCGATTTTCATTAAGGTCTACTGATGGGTCTGCATGCAACAGCAAATATTTTGTGTTAAAGTGTTTTGGCAGCATTCGGTCATATCAGGCCATCTAGTGACGTGCAAACAATATTTTACAACGAACCTCCCACCAACAATGGCACATCGCTTAAAATACGAACCTCTCAACATTATCACAAGTTTAACCGCATTTCTACAATACTTGATGAAATGAATGTAATGCATAGAACGGGTTTGTCAGCAGCACAAGACTAATTACAGTAAAACAATATTTTGCTGTCAGCGCCAATGCACATGTTAAAAATGTAACAAGAAACTTCAACGACCTTGTCTTGGCGCAGACGCACTGGAATGTTTCAATCAGCGTCAAATATTCTGCAACAATACATCTGTGACGTTGATATGACGTCAACAAAGGCATTGATTGTCACAAAACAAAGCAGCCTTCACAATGGAAAGTGAAAACAATAAATCTCAATTGTTGCGTCAAGCACTCTATTGTTCTCATCTCAATATTCGAATGATTTGTTTTTGCCCAAACCCGAGTTAGAGTGTTGAAAGATTAAACAGCGAAGTTTATTCAATCCAAGTGTGCCGTTTATATTGGGTAATGGGAATTATATTATTCACAAAGGCGTTAAAATATTTGCAACCAGCCTGCCTTGTATTCAGGCCTCACACTCAGGTGCTTGTTTCACAGTGTAATGAGTATTAACAAAACAAAAACAACAGGAATATCGCCAAGTGATTCGATTTTTTGCAGCACCAGCAAAAATCTCGACACGTCATTGATCATGCAACTCTAATGGTACATTCGTGGTTGAGTCTGGTTGCCTTGTTAGGGCAAGTTTTTCACATACCAACACCTTTTTACACCATTTGCACGAGTCGATTAAGACCCAAGCCTGAATCTAAAAGCCAAACCACCCTCCATTACATCAGATTGAATACAAGGCATCAAAGTAAAAAAAAATCAATTAATGTTGTGTAACAAATTTTGTATGTCATTCCGCAAATGATATTATAAGACAAAAATATGTTGAGATTTATGCAAGCAATAAAAAAGTTAAAATGAAACAAATCCTACTTTAACAAAATCCCTCCTGGATGAGAATGAAGTTGATCTGCTTCCTCAATCACTTCGAGGGCTCTTGACTTNAAAAATTTCGACGCGTCATTGATCATGCAACTCTAATGGTACATTCGTGGTTGTATCAGGTTGCCTTGTTAGGGCAAGTTTTTCACATACCAACACCTTTTTACACCATTTGCGCGAGTCGATTAAGACCCAAGCCTGAATCTAAAAGCCAAACGACCCTCCATTACATCAGATTGAGTACGAGGCATCAAAGTAAAAAAATAAATTGATGTTGTGTAACAAATTTTGTATGTCATTCCGCAAATAATATTATAAGACAAAAATATGTTAAGATTTATGCAAGCAATAGAAAAGTTGAAATGAAACAAATCCTACTTTAATAAAATCCCTCCTGGATGAGAATGAATTTGATCCGCTTCCTCAATCACTTCGAGGGCTCTTGACTTATTTTCATCCAGTTCTGTGTCATGATATGCATGAGCGAGCAAGCGAAGTGCTTGAGACTGTTAAAAAAAGCTTGGTCATGATCATACTGTGGAAGAGATTGGAACAAATCATAGTCATCCGGGTAGGGAGGGTATTTTACCTTCTCTGTTCATTTCAGCACACACCTTTTGGAGACAAAATCTTGCTTACCCATACCCATTTTAGTTTATTTCTTCTTAAAAAAACAGGTTGTTTTTCACAAAAACATTTATAAATGAATTATAAGAAATTTGGCAGAAATTGTTTGACTAACCAATTGTAGTTTATCAATCCTTGAATTTTTTCGCCACAATTTTACGTTAAATTGTAGCCACTCGATGGCACTGTCCAGCAAATTGTCTTGGAAACATTTAAGACCAAAGTTGTAGGTCAGCACAGAGGTGTGATGAAGTTCTGCTGACAATTGTTCCTGGTATAGATACGGCGACGCAGATGCTTCAGTGCAAAACAATAGAGCTTTGCTGAACGCTTTCTGTCCAACTGACTAAAAATATTTGATTTTTGTCAAAAGAAAGTAAAAAACAGCCGCAAGATAAAAACTAGCTCCAGACGAATTTATCAGATTATTTTTGTTTATGTTTTTAATGTAAAACACATTTTTCTGGTTAGATCAGAATCTTGTTTAAGTCAAAATCTAAAAGCAAATGTTAATAGTAATGAATAAACAAATAAATATTTTTGACAAAAAAATAAACATTTACCATTAAAAAATAAAAAATGCAATTCCAAAACATTTAACTCACAGCCTCAGCCAGCAATGTCAGAAGTTTGATGTTGTATCGATTTATTTGCAAAATTTCATCAGAATCAACATTGATATTGTTGTCATCTATATGTATTAAAAAACAAAAGGTAATTTCAAAGATTTGAAAGGTAACTAACAAGCTTTACATCATATGGTATTAAATATTTGAACAAGTATAGCCAATACAATTAGCCAAAATGTATCTACTCTATCCTTTTAGAAATCCTTTTATTGTTTCAACCTTTTTGAGTAATCTCTTGTCTGACAATTTCATCCAAACACTTAACATCGTCCACAGCTTTTGTCAAAATTACAATTGCCTTGTCATATTCACACTGATTCAGCCAACTCTTGCCTGTCTTTGTCTCCATCTAAACACCAAGTTACAAATGTTAACATAAAAACAAAAAGTCGCATACCAATGTATCCTGACAAACTGAGAAAACATATTCCACTTGTTCATTATTACAATTACCTCAACTTGCATGTTTTCAAACTGCATCTGCACACTATAATGGAGCTTGCAAAAACGTTGCAGTTACCTGAGAAGCTATGTCGTTCCATATTTCACTGCTTAAAATGTTACTAGCTAGGGACTGTGGTTTATATGGAGCACACTTGTAAGGCCCTAGGCACAAACCAACCATAATTTTTCGATGCATGTAAACTCCATTTCTTGCTTCTTTGTTTGTGACATCACAAGGTCTACACAATGGGCATTGAATGAGGTCACAACACAGTTGCCGAAGCAATGCATCAGAGTTTCCCTGCAGCTTTTTCGCAGTGTGTCTCGCAACTGTTGTGTTCCATAAACCAATGCAAACTTCCTCCAACTAAACAATGTGCACATTGTTTTTTTAAAATCAAATTTTATCAAAGGGTAATGCAAATTTAGGGTTCTAAAATTATAAAAGGCAATAGGTAAATGTTGTAGGGTAAGTGGGTCATTTTTTCTTTGTATCATTTGGAAAAGCAAAATTCTGGTAATCTCAGGTTTTTGAAGTCTTATTTTATGTAACATCGCAGCTAATGTAATGAAAAATAATAAGTTTAACCTGTTTTGAAAACATTCTTATCCTGAAGTTCTCTTGTGGTTGTTTTGATGAATATCCTTCAAACTGTTGCATCCAGTTTGAGTTAAGAACTCCATTTACCAAAGAAACTTTTTTCATCACAACTTCATGGTTTATTTCCTTTTCTTCAAGTGACTTTGTTATTGCTGGAGAAAGAAACATTTACAAATATAAAAAACTATGAGGCAAAATCATAAACCTGTAATCTAAATCCTTTTTATTTTTAAGTTTAATTGTTTGGTAAAAGAAATCATAGCGACACCAAACAATCACAAAGCTTGGCAATGTTATGATAAGTATAATAAAAAATAATCTTCGAAAAGACAACAACCATTTTTTTAGATTTTAAGAAGGAAATTTGGACTTTCACGGTTACATGTTTGGTAGTATTCATAAAACAAAATGTAGAAGGTCTGGCATAAAATAACGGGAAAAAAACGGGAAAAAAAATGCAACTTACATTCAACAGAAGCGCCAAATGAAGAAAATCGACCTTCTAAAGATTCCATTGCGATATTGGGTAACTAGTTGTTTGAACAAACTTGTTTTTTATCCTCGAAGTTGTATGCCTAATTAAATTATTTGTTATTGTTTTGAAAATTCACGCACGTGGCGCCAAAAAAACAAAAAACAATAATAATATCGGATGAGTCAAAAGAAAAAACAAAAATCGTCAGTTTTATGGTTTTTCTCAAAAATAATTGTGTTTGCCTGATTTGGTGCAATTTTTCATTTTATTTTTTTATTTTTATTTTGTAAAAAATAAGTTTCGGACAACAACGATGTAAAGCAAAAGGATGACATTAACTGTTTTTATGCAAACGAAACAAATTGCGCGCCAAAGCCAACTCATCACGTAAAAAGCCAGAAGATAACTTTAGGGGCATGACACGCCGTCTTCGTATATGAGGTGGAAAACTTGCTTCGTGGCATCATTTAGGGTTTTGTGGAAGCTGATTAAAGTAGCCTATAGAAACTTAAGTTTTCAGGCAAGTTAATTTTTATGAATAGATTTTTCTAATATGTTGCAACAGAAGTCACCGAAAACTACAACTGTTGCTTAGTATTGGGCCTTCTAATGACAGCAATCATTGCTGCTGTTGGTGAAAATTTTTTACATACATTATAATGCAAATTGCTTCTTATTGAGAAAAAACTTTTAGTAGTGTCAAATGTATTACACTGTATTCTTTTTAAACAAACTTGTCTGTTGTATTGGCTGTTGAATCTTAAAGACATTACCCGCATCCTCTTGATTCGTTTAAACCGGATGTTTTGTTTGCATCTACAATGATTTTAAGCAGTCCTAACCATGGCACATATCACCCGTAAAAATTCGTTCTTACAATCAGAACTGATTGTGGAAACGTAAACCTTGGAACCTTAAACACCCAGCGGCACTTTGGCTGCTTTCACCGCGTTTACATTATATCGTCATAAAACTTAACCAATTCAATATTTGCTGCTCATCTTTTGTTTTGCAGTTCTGTTCGGCTCAACGACTCATGGCGGGATTATGGGATGACGTCATGCACATGTGACATATACGTCTAATTGAAAAGCAGCACTCGAAATTAAACCACTTTTAAGAATCCCAGAACCTTCCTTCATGTTTGTACTCGTTTTTTTCTCTTATTCTTCACCTTTTTCTTTTTATTTCTTTTGTATTTTTGTGTTGGCTTCATTTGTAATTTGAAGGGCAGTGCATGGTCCCTTAATTACAATGCGGTTTTAAACAAAGTTCTGGGAGAATTTATGCGCATAGGTCGTTGCAACCTCACCTTTATAAATACCTGGTAATAGTCATGATAATTATTGCAATTAACATCACCGTGACGCAATAATCCAAACCCGTCAGCAAACAAACCACCTTGGTCACGTTGCATGACCTCAACACCCGTTTCCATAGCACCAGATCCAACAAACGATCACGTCACCATGAATGTCAGTATGATATTAGTGATTATGGTGGGACAGGTTTGAATGAATATCATAATCGCAGGGCGAGACGAGACGATAAGCTTCCACCAGCACCAACGCGTTGTGTCTGGTTTAAAAACTTTTTTTAACTTTGCTTATTTTCACGAGGACTTGGAAGGGATTCTTATGGGACACTCAAGATGGGANAGGGGTGCGGTAGAACTAATGGTATTAGTTCCGAACAAACATAAAAGACAATTCGGTCTGATATTTAACAACATTTTAGTTGAAATCCAAGAAGTGACTTGTTCCCAATAGGTAGCAACGACATTACACGCATAAAACAAATGATACAAAGATTCGGGGGTATCTCCGCAGAAAACTGCAATGGCTTTCAAACTAAGAACAGTTCGCAGAACCTAAACATGTTGTCACCAAGTGGTTATAAAACATTGAAGTTATAACCACGTGGTGTCACTCACGAGGTACTGTGTTCCATCTCTCAGTCCAATGTAACGTGACAAAATCTACAAAAGTATTATGTTTCGCTTTGACGCGCTCAGCAGTCCACAACTAAAGTTTTGCTAGTTATGTGTTCTCAAGCGACGCGGGTTTTTGGCAGTTCTGAAAAACATGACGAAGTTTGGAACGGGCGTAATATATTATTTTTTACCCGGGTGTGCACTGTACAGCCATTTATCACTGTTGTGTCAGTTATCGCTGTCAGTAAACGATTGTTTATTCAGTAACAAATTTCCAAGGATGACAGTACAGTACGGTACGGTACGGTACGTTTTGAGATGAGCGTACCGTACCATCTTCCTTGCTAATTATAAGTTTTCACAAATTTTCGCTGACAAAACTGACCTTTGCACGCGGAATATTTAATGACAATACATGTTATTTGATTTCTATGTCCAGTTTTACAACTGCGTTTACTTTTTGTACATGTTGGCACTTGGCACTTGCAGTTGCACAACCAACCAACGAGTTTATTACAAAAAAATAGCAGACTCGACACTGCGAAACGAGAATGTTGTCATAATTCATAGTCCAAAACATGTACGTCGTAAAACTGTTTTAAATCAGCTCAAAAATGTCAAGAAACGACTAAAGTGACTAAGTCAATGTGGAAACGTCACATGACAACATATTTGATGATTAATTAGAGTTCGTTCTGTTTCGGGTTTTACAGTAAAGTTGTGCAAGTGGTTAAGGTATGCAGTTTCCAGGTATTATCCGAAGCAAAAAAGAAAAACAATTTGATGCAAAAAATGATGATTGGTTTGTTTATTTAAGCTTAATTTACTTTTAGTGCTTTTTTGTTTTCTTGTTATAGGCACCTCATAGCTTATCTCGATTGTAATAAACAGGTAGTGATTGTTACTTGTTGTTGAGCGATGAAGCTATGATTGATTTTATGAAAGACAGGGTGAAAGATGGATTTCATGCAACAGAAAATCAACTATTGCACTTGCGGGAAAAACTATCATTAGCGTTGCAAAATATCCGCCAAAAACTTTCCCGCCAGCCAGTGCCTTCCGATGTCGAGGCTCAGACATCTGACCGACCACTTTTGTGTTGTCCTGCTGAGTACAATGGTTCCACCTGCGTCACACAGATATGCCAGAGAACGTTACAAACTTGCAAATCATGCACATGCTCAATGATGGACTGCACCAAGTCAACCATAGGTTGCGTCATAAACATTTTATGTTATCCCTTTATTCCTTGTGCAGTTGCATTCCTACCTGCAACTTGCCAAAACTCAAGTTATGCAAGTGGCAACAACTTGCATTGCTGCTATGGGGGGACGGCCTGTCAGAGTGCAGGTTCTGGTCCAGTCTGTGCTTGTTGTCGAACCCAGCAATGTTGCCTTATTTGGATCTCACTTGCCATCACTGTGTTTTTTTTGTGTCTGTGGAGTTTTACCCAGGATTCCGAATTTTTGATTCAAATTTTATTGTTTCTAAATGATTTGGGCCAAGCAACTTTGCTCTTCTTTTTTGTTCTTCTTTTCACAATTGTGTCTTTCCCGATGGCCTGGGGTTACTTTCCTTTGAACTTGGCAGCAGGGTACTTGTACGGGTTTTTACCCGCTGTGCCAGTCGTTATTTTGTCGGTTACAATTGGCATTACAACTTCACATGTTGTTTGCAAAAAGTATTTTTCATCATGGGTTCTTGGAATTCTTCAACGTCGTTCAAACTACGATCAAATTGAGGCAATTTTGAAGGTTATTGATGGTGCATCTGGATTTAAAGTCATTGCACTAACAAGGTTAACACCCATACCATTTGGATTTCAAAATGGACTTTTTGCTGTAAGTTACTTAATTAATACAGTACCACTTGTTTTAATTTAAACCCAATTACCAAAATGTCTGTAGTCAGTCCAAGTTTCTTTTGCCCAGCATGGTAGGCTACAATTAAAACCTTTGTCATCACAATAAGCACCAATAAACTATTGTTCGACCTATTGTCAATTTAAAGCTTACCACCCAATTGGCAATTAAATATGCTATAATTGGGGTAATCTGTCAAATTTGGACAAGGTTTGCTTGTGGAAACAAATATACACCAAATATTAACTACAAATGTTTTACAAAGGTTTCCAACATGAGTCTGTTTCACTACTTGTTTGCATCAAGCATAGGTCTTCTTCCCACACAAGTACTGAATTGTTACATTGGTTCAACTTTCCGTTCTATGCAAGAATTACTTAATCAAGAAAATCCAGGTGGAATGCTTTCGTTTCTTATACAAGTAAGTCTATGTTTATGTCAGTTTTACAGAATTGATAAATACAACTTATAAACCTCACAAATTGCTCTTGCAAACATTTTTTAACTGCGGTAAACAACTTGAGCTGGAGAAAGTGTGTGCATTAGTAAAAAAATATATGATTAACCCCACTTATCTTTCAGATTGCTATCGGAATATTTCTGATGTTGTTTGTTTTGCGGCAAGCCAGAAAGGAATTAGCCAATGCCCTTAATAATTCAACGGTATGTTGTCTTGGAATGTATTCAGAAATTGAATGGACTCTGAATTAACACTAACTGACTTCCTAAATTATGACTTGTTTTATTCAGAAGCCTCCAGGTTTTGTTGATGAAAACGCCGACACACCATGTGATATTTTGTCTGAAGTAAAAGTCACTCAACCAATATCTTCCGCTTCACCGCATGACTCGGCCAGTGAGGAAGCAACTTAAATTGTTCTGTTTTTACAGTGATCTTTTTCATACCAAGGTGTTACTGGGTAGTGTGGGTGGTTTAGTGGTGAAGGTGCTGATTTTTTATGTAAGTTTTATAATTGTGATTTGAAAGTTTGTTTTGGTTGTTCTAGTTGCAGTTTAAACCAACAAGACACCAATGTTTCCAAGTGACGTAAATAGTGACAGTTTAAATCCTAAAAACCTGTGCTCATACTCCCACAGTGAGACACGAACTTGTTGACCCACTTAAGTTGATGATCCACTTTACTGACCACGCACAACACTTACCTGAAGAAAGTTTAAACACCAGAACTACCATATAAAAAACTTTTTCTAAGTGAAATGAATAGCTAGCTTAATGTATGTGTTCACAAACTACATGTTTGTTGGCCAGATTGCATTAGATTACTACCATTATAGCCTATTTGAAAGAGGTTTGTGTTTGAAAGAAGATTTAGATTTACACTGGGGCATACAATTGTTTGTCTTGATTATTATGATGACAAAGATAAAATTGGTCCCAGATTACTTGAAACCACACTATGAATTCAACATTGCTTGTTTACCCATCAGTATGTAGCAATTTATTGAAGCATTTTTGTTGTTGTCTACAGTTTATTGTCTACTGTGCCTTTAAAAATAGATATATTTTATTGTCGCATAAATATTTATTTGTTTTCATCTTTTACATCGAATCAAGTGTTAAACTGGTAAAAAACGTGTTTGTGAAAATAAACATAACATGTCATATGCAGCCTTACTTATTTTCCATCAATCAATGACCAAAACAGAAATGTGGGTTGCGTCATATGACAAAAACACATGGCTACATGACGTCATAAGCTGTCAATCGCAGTTAAGAACGTCCCGATTGTTTCAGCCAATCTGATTTTTAAACTGTTTCAGCTGATTTTGGTGAGTCATTAGTTGGGTATCTATGCAGGAGAGCTGCGTTTCCCAACCAGCGGGCAGCGAAGTTCTTTAAATGTTGTCACACGGATAGATAAGGATACGCAGTTCATATGCAATGCACCTGTAAAGTTTTACGTTATATCGTATCTTTCCCGCTAACAGAAAGGGTGAATTGCATACGTTGTTTCTATTTTCTTCCTTATATCTTAGTTCTTTTCCCTTGTCGGTTTTGCGCATTATTTCACAAAAACTTGTCTTTAAAAGTGGATGGAGAGATGAATAAGGTTAAGACCACTGCAATAGCGGATGTTCTCGGTAACTTGCCTGGTTTTTCTACACGTCTTAAACCGTTTTGGGAACAAGCTTTGAGGCTTTGTCCATGTCTGTGTGCGGTTTTGATGCAGGAATTTTTAGATTTTGTCCTAAGTTGCTACAAAAACAAACTAACCACAACGTTCCATAAGAGTAAAGCAAACTTTAGGTTGACATTTTTACACATTTTGTCTGTTGCCATGGGAACAGCGTCGTCCATCCAGCACACTTCGAAACAAGCGATTTTCAATGTTGCCAAGGTTGTGAAAAAGATCGTAAGCTTCCCGGAGGCGAGGAACAACAAGATTCCACGGAGCCGACCTCGAAAATCGGTAGATTGCTTCACTTGTGTGCTGTTTTAAATATGTATTGAATGTCATTTGGCTTTCCAAAACAAGATTAAGCGTTTGTGCTTTGGCAGCCTTTGTTCAGAATTGGTGGCGATTTTTGCGATAAATGAAACAGCATCTTAAAAAATGATGAGCCACGGTAAAGTGTTATGCGGCTCTTTATTCAAACTCTATCTGGAACCTGTATGTTAGAGGGTCGACCTTCAACAAATTTTGTCAGCCAATTTAACACGGAATCGTAACTTTGTTCTCAGCAGGACGAAGGATCTTGTGGGCCGGTTGAGGAAGAGGAGAATTCGAGAAACGAAAATGGGTCCGGATGTATCACACAGGTTGGAAACTTGTTGTTAGTTTGCGTTTATATCTATGAATTCCGTCTTAAAATCCACTGTAAGTGTCCAAACCGATGTACAAAATATCTGAAGTACCATTAACTTTTTTTTGTTTTTTATTTATTTTTTTCCTTTTGTTTCCCTTCAGCACAGCCACATCCGGAACCCGACAATGGGAAACGTTGGTCAGACGATGTCGAAAGAGGGTTTGTGATGTCATACATAAAATAATTCACAGTATTGTGGTGTTACAAACAGCGTCGTCATTTTGCAGAAACTGCACAAAAACTCGAGGACGCTGTGACGGAGTTTATCAAAATGTTGGGCGGTGACGACAAACTAGAACAGGTTGGAAAAAAATGGGTCAAAGGTCAAAACCGGGCAAACAATCTCCCAACGTTTTCTGTTGACAGCGGGTTGGGAGATAAAGTGGAATAAATGTTTCAATCAATTCACTTGTTAAATTTAAATTACGACACATCGTTTGAACACCAAATTTGTATCTGTTCATAACTCTTGCCAAAAAAGAGAACAAGTACTTGTTAAAAGCGACATGCTTCAGTAAACGCTTCGATTCGGTCTTTGTTTTAAAACCGCCGAAGTCACTGAACACGGCAACACAAGGATTCATGTCGGGTATTGTTAAAATCTCTCCGTTTTACTGTATGTCGAATAAAAATACCCCACGTATTTACTTGTCAAACAGAAAAAGGAGAT